>QTSX02005884.1:0-149824 GCA_014839935.2 Entomophthora muscae | reverse complement strand
CCAATCCAAATACTGAATCCTCATTGGGTCAGTTGCAATACCTTTCTGGACTTATTACTATCACTTGCATAGAAAATGACAAGATCTGATAGGTCCTGGACAAACACAGAAGGAAAAAGCTCATAACCCTTATCAATTTAGGTGCACAGTTCATTGTATGTGTCAGGCTTTAAGCGCCTGAGAGCGGAACCAAAATTATAGAGACATACATCTGCAAGATGCATGTTGGCGTGGTTGATGAGGTAGGACCAACAGGTATGCCCCACAGCCCTGATTTCTTGGGTTGCCCATTCCTGCTGCTCCATCTTGGCACTCAGAACAACTATGTACGCAGCATTTTGGGTAGCCCACTCCTCCAGCATGGCCTTGAGCTTCATCTGGTAGGCATACCCATCTGCGGTGTTTGACAACGTGGAGTAATGATTGACACCAAACGGGGAAACTGCCAACAAAATCCAAACAAATCAATACAGGATTGGCCTGCACTTATATATGTCAGATTGGATGTGCTTTTCTCCATAGTCTTGAATACTTGCAGATATCTTAGCATACAACAGTAAGATTATGTCATTACAGGCCCTCATTGCCCTTCCTTTGATAAAATTGATGATTCTAGAATCAAAGGGGTCAGTGTCCACCAAAATGGGGCCACTAAGAACCTGATTGGATAAGAGTCTGGCAGCAACCACAACTCTGTGCATCCACAAATTCACCGTTCTCTTATTGGTGAAAATGCTGTGGAATCCCAGTTGGAGACAGACCTGGATCAAGGGCATCTGCAGATCACACTCCACAATAGCCATCATGAGAGGGTGATATTTTTCACCTTCAGTTGAAGAACAGGCACCAGTTGGGGTCTTCTTGGTAGGGGGGCCACAGTTGGCGTGGACTTGCAGGGTTGCAGCCACAGTGGCTTTGCAAAACCCATTGCAGTACAATTTCCCTGAGGGACATAAGAATCCCTTGCTTTTCAACCATTTCAAGAACAATCTCTAGAGTGATCAATTTTCTTCTGTGTCTTGCAGGCTGATTGGCTGGGGGAGGGATGTGTCTATCTTGGGAACTGGTCAATGCCATCTGATTGGCTATTTCAGGATTTGTGGCTCTCTGGGTGACTCCATAGCTCAAATGGCTGGTTCCGTATGCCATTGTTGATACAGGATTTGGGTTGGGGCCTGCCTGTCCATGATGGGCAAACAGGGCCATGTTGGAAGTTGCAGGAGAAAGAACACACTCCTGGGTGGGGCTTGCAGAGGGGCCTGCGGGTTGGGAGTGGCCATAGACAGAGGCTTCACTGTTAAGAGACTCAGTGTAGCCCTGCATGATTTTTGTCAAGGCCAGGGAACAGCTTGTTGACTTGGTTGGTGTTGGAAGAAGACATAATAAATTTTTATTAAAAAATAAACTCAAAAAGAGAAGTTTATATTTTTTGATAAGGAGCGCTTTTTGGGGAAGCTTCAAATATGGAATTAAGAAAGAAGAGAAGTATATTTTATTGGATAATACTTTAGACTTATATAGACTTGACTGTGGCGGGGATTTAGTTGGATCAAACCTAGGGGTTGGTCATGTGCAAGATGGGTTTGAGCCACTGGATACTTGGACAGTCAGGTGATATTGCTTGGTTACCATTCTCAGTATGTTGAATGATATATTGGAAGGGGACCAAATTGGGCAATGGCTGGATGTTAAGTAGGTTGGCAGTAGCCAGAATGCTTGTACATCCAGACCCTCAACATTTTAGTCAATTTTATTGTTAAATATGGTAAGTTGCTGAATAGTAGGATCTAAATTTTAGCCATCCTAAACTGGAAAAGGGTGTTTTTTGAGAATGCCTGTGCTTCCTAAAAGAATCAGCACAAATCCACTCTAGATCCTTTAACATCCTTTTTGAGACACCCATAAATTATATTTATTTCAACTTCCTTGCAATTATGATTTGAAACTTGGTTCTTGGATTTGACAATTCTGCAATTTCATATTAGTTAATTTTTACATGATGTCTATGATTTGTTTGAAATACAGGAAATCTTAAATTGTACATTAGAATCCTGCTTTTCTGATTCATGTATCCTGCATTTATTTGTTGTGTTTTGTCTTTTGTTAGTTGAGTTATCTGCTCAAAAGATTCAAAATTTGCCAATTTAAATAAACCAAAAAAGTCAAATTAAATGGCTAATTTTATTAAATATTTTAATTTTCACTCAGCTGAGTTGCTGGCAAAAGTGATCCAAAATTTGGACCAAGGATTTGAAAATCCCGCATTTTTACATTTAGGTTCTGAATTTACAGTATTTATGAGGCTTCAACTATCCTGATTGGTTTGTTCAGAACTCTCTTATTAACAAAATAGGCTTTGTCTGAGTGTCAAGGTTTTACATTGGGAGAGTTATCTTTATTTGTAATGTATGTAGATGTATTATTTAAATTGATTTATGTGAGGAAAATCCTAGCTACTGATCAGGTTTGGTGTACAGCAATCTGGAAGGACTGGGTCTAGATTAAGGGAGAGAGTATATGTAGGGGACTCCTTTGCCCAATAAACAAAGTACTTGCAAAGGCGGCTACTGTTGGTTCTCACAAGTGTGGAAAATACTTTCTGGTACTTGTAATTTATCACCACTAGCAGACAGCTCAGTAGCAATAACAATAAAAATAGAGGATATCAATTTCCTATTACAAAGGTATATTTTTCTGTCCTTTTTCATCATAGGAAAGATCTTTATATATGATTTTTAGGCCCACTTGCCAGAATAAACATCAGATGCTTCTAAATCTTACTAGAGCTTATATCTGCTATCCAGGCTGCCAGTTTCAATCCCCAGAGCTAGGCATTTATGCCAGCACAGCATTGTATTACAATTAGTGATGGGACTTCTGCATCCTTTACGCTGTGTAACAGGGTTCTGGAAGCTAATTTTCTAAGGGCTATAATCCTCAGGAATAATTAATTAGTCATCTGAACAGGAACTGACAGCTAGTTTTGGTAGATGTCTTTCTTTCCTTTCTGGGATGTTTTTAGGACGCCTTTCCTAAACTCTGTAGGTTTGGCAGTGCTATGTCCTAAGAGAATGTTTAGCATGGGCAGCTGAGTCCTTGCTCTATTCCTAGCTGAAGCTAGCCAACCAGGCACATGTCAGTCAATATAGATCAGATTTGGAATAATGAACTATTATTAGAGCATTATAATGATCCAAATCTATCAGTGGAGCTAAACCCTAATATCACAGCCCATACCAGAGTCCGGCTGGACTCCCACAGGGGAGCCAGGCCAGGCCTGAAAAGCCATGTACACAATTGGCACAATCCTGACTATATGGTTCACAGCAGTGGCTAGGGGGCGCCAACTTCCAGTATGGGGCCCAACCTGATTGGCCAGCCCCTATACTGTAATGTAGATGAACCCCAACTTTCTGAAGTCTTGAACAGGAGGCACACTGGACAAGGGGGAAGTGGAGGGGATCTCCTTCATGATAGTCAGAATTGGGCCTCTAGAATGTTAAGGAGAAAGATCCAGGTGGTGAGAGTGAAAGAACTCCAAGTCAATGGCACAAGGTGGCGTAACCAGGTAGACAGGAGCAGAGCCAGGAGAAAAAGGGTAGGTGTGGGTGTATTGTGTAGTAGATTAATAAAAAGATGCAAACAGAATGATTATATTGGTACAAAAATAGATAATTCCTGCAAGAAAATAATGGGTCCTGGGCATGAAGCCATTTATTTTAAGATATCAACAGTGAGGAAGACTTCTACTCCTCACTACTTATACTTACTGAGAAATACTTAGCTTTTTGTGCCATCAGAGGCCTGATGGCATCATTTTAAGTGATACTTGTGAAATGGTCTGGAAATTGCGTCTGGGACCTAGGGGAAGGGCATTGACTGTTTCCTTAAGTTCATGGGTTTGGCTGCATCATGCCAAGGTGTCACAGCTATTATTAGAACCCATAAGCATGTGAGTGCCTGATCAAACAATCAAACAATTGCTTTCATAATTTACCATTTCTTGATAAAAAGGGGACCCAATTTCATGTTTAATTTCAATTTCAGGGTTTTGCAGCACGTGGGCCTTACAAACCTCTGGCTATTCATAGCCAGAAAGGGGGGTTTCTTCTAGGAAGGCAGTTGGCAATGACTTCCACACTGTTGTTTTTTCTGTATCCAGGCAGGCTAGCTGATTGTCTAGGGCATTCTGGGCCCTGACATCATCCCCTACCATATTTGAGCTTGCAGAGCATAACTCTTTATTCCAGGACTTGTATTCTTCCATCAGGGTAGCTGCGTTCTTCAGATTGTATTCTGGTTCCCAAGTATTCTCTTTGTTTGGGTAACCTTTCTATTTGATCAGGAAATGTGGTTTTTTATATCAGAGTTTGTTTCCTAAGATGGATTTGACTTTGTGTTCTGTGAAGCCTCCTACTTTTATAGATGGGGGACCATTCTTACTAACTGGTGTAGGAGAGACAACCCTTTCTTTTTTGATAGAAGAGAGAGATAAAATACATCATAGACATTTCATCCAGGGTAGTTCTAACTGTTATGCTATGGTGCCAATGTGTTGTAGGACCTTGTAGGGCCCTGTTTGTTGGGGGCTCAAACTAGCATATGGGGCTATGGCTCTGATGTTTTTTGCGCTGAGGTACACAAGGTCTCCTACTTCAATTGATGGGCCAGGGCTTTGTTTCTTGTCAGCAAAATACTTGTAAACTTGTAATACTCTTCTCAGATTTTGGGTGCATTCTTCTTGGCACACGTGAATATTGCTAATCCAATCTTGTTATTTGGGGTTATCAGCTTCTTCTGTGAGAGGAACATCCCAGGTGGGATTGAATCCATAGTTGGACTTAAAGGGGGACATGTCAGTAGAGATGTGGTCTTGATTGTTATACACAAACTGGGCCATTATTAGGTGGGTTACCCAGTCATTATGTTCTGAGTTTATGTAGCATCTTTAGTACTGTTCAAGGACCTGGTTCATTCTTTTGGTCTGCCTGTTGCTTTAAGGGTGATATTCAGTGGACAACAATCTTTTTATTCCCAAGTCTTTTAGGATTTGGACCCAAAACCTGAAGATGAATTGTGGGCCTCTGTCCAAGACCACTTCTTGTGGGATTCTGTGGTTCATGAATACTTGGTTTCTGAATAGGATGGTGATTTTATTTGCAGTTAATTTGGATGTTGTTGGGATGAAGTGAGCCATTTTGGTGAAACAGGCAACAGTTATAAGGATGACATTGAATTCTTTTGAGGTAGGCAGTTCCACAATGTAAGTCATGGATACTGACTTCCAAGGGCCTTCTTCAATCTTTAGAGGTTGTAGTAAGCCTTCTGGCTTACCACGCTTGGGTTTGGTGCACCTGCATGTCTTGCAGCCACTGAGTTATTCCTCAATCTCTGGCTTTATTCTGGGCCACGTGTAGGATCTCTGGATTCCCTTAAGTGTCTTTGTATGTCCAGGGTGTCCTGACATGGGAGAGTTGTGGTATTCCTTCAGTATCTCTAAGTGCAGTGGACCTTCTGGTACGTAGGTACGTCTGTATAGTTGTAGGGTGTTTTTATGTAAGGAGTAGCATGTTTGGTAGTATTAGCTGTTGATATCTTTCCTTAAGTCTTCCATGATGGAGGTGCAGTGTTTGTCTAAGGTCTGAGCCAATTGGATTTCTTCTCTTCTACTAGCTAGTCCTAGGAACAAGAACATTGTCTCAATCATATTGGGAGACAGTAAGTATTTAATGTTGAATTCCTCTATCTCTTTGGCACTATGGAAAAAGTCTGCTTTTTGGCTCAAGGCATCAGGTAAAATGTTGATCTTGCCAGGCTTTTAACTGATTGATAAGTTGTAATCTGCTAGTAATAAGGCCCATCTAGCTTGATGCTGATTTAGTTGTTGTGGTTTGAAAAATTATGTCAGGTTCTTATGATCAGTCATGATTTTCACTGGGTGGTTGGCATCACACAAGTATCTTCTTCAATGTTTTGAGGGCCAAATAATAGCAAGTATCTATTTGTTGTAGATGGGGTAGTTCAACTTGGATTGAGTGAACTTCCTTGACTAGTAAGCTACAGGGTGCAGCTTACTATAATGCCCCTCCTGAAGCAACACCCCCCAATACAAAGTCAGAAGCGTCTCTCTCCAAAATGAAGGGTTTTTTGTAAACTGGCATTGCCAAGATGGGACAGACACAAATGCATTCTTCAGCAACTAAAAGGCAGATATGGCAGTATTATCCCATACAAACAGGTGTTTCTTGGAGGTAAGGCAGGTCAAGGGCAAGCAGATAGAGGAAAATTTTTGGACAAATTCACAGCAGAAGTTTGCCAGGCCCAGGAAGCTTCTGACTTTCTTGTGGTTCTTAAGTTCAGGCCATGGCGTCACAGCCTCTATTTTGTTGGGTGTCATATCAAATCCTTCTTTCAGCAAATTTCATCCCAAGAACTCTACTTTTCTTGGAGGAACTCACATTTTTGGAGTTTAAAAATAGTTCATGTTCCTTGAAGCGTTGTAGGAAAGCTTGAAGGTGTTTGTCATGTTCCTCAGGGGTACGGCTGTAGATGGGGATGTCATCTAAGTAAGCTACGCAACACTGGTCCTTGAGTCCTCCCAATACCACAACCATTATAGTTTAGAAGGTGCTGGGTGCATTGCACAACCCAAAAAACATAACCAGGTACTCATATAGGCCTTGCCTAGTCTTGAAAGTGGTCTTCTATTCATCAACAGGACTGATATGGATCTTGTTGAATGTGTCCCTCAGATCAACCTTTGAGAAGATGTTGGCTCCTGAAAGCTGGTCTGACAGGTATTCAGCATTGAGTACAGGGTTTCTGTTTTTTACAGTGATGCTGTTTAGGTCTTGATAATTCAAACAAGGGTGTAGGTCACCACCCCTTCTTATTAACAAACAGTAAAGGGGAAGAGCAGGGAGATTTGAAGACATGCATGTATTCCTTCTTTAACATCTTGTCCAGGTACTCTCTTAAGGCAACTTGTTTTTTCATGTTGCAACTTTAGACAGGCCTGTGTTTAGGGTGGGTTTCTGGGAGAAGATTTATGGCGTGGTCAAACTGGCTGTGTTTGGGCAAGGTGGTGGCTTCTTCTTCAGAGAAGACAAACTCCCAAGGCTTCAAACATTTAGGAATCTCAGCTTTGCAAGATTACATGGTGACATTTGTGGGGTTCCTGTCCATCAGTCCCCAAAGTGTGTCCTGGATTGTAGCCAGAGACTGGCTGGAAGGGATTGACATTCTCTAGTAAGGGAAAATGTATCTCATAAATATGTATAGGGGTCAAAATGGGCTTTTATTCACTCTCAGAAGGAAGATCCCCTTAGAAACCTTCTGGTATATGGCATGGGGGGTCAAGGAAACAATATGGATTTGCCAATACTTGGAGTCCTCTAACAATATCCTGGACTCCTTGTACTTAGTCTTGAACACCTTCACCTTAGTCTTGGACTTCTGCTCCTATGACTTGGACTTCTGTTCCTTAAACTTGGACTCCTGTGCCTTAGAATTAGACTCCTGTGCTGCGCTTAGGATCTAGCTCCTTATTCTTGGGCTCCTGCTCCGTTATCTTGGGCTTCAGCTCTCTGTATATCTTTAGTGGCCTTGGTATTTCACTTGTATCAGTCTAATTAAGCTCCTTCTGGTGATCAAAAGGCTTCCAAAAACCTCTTGGCAGAAACTCAAAAGGCCCGGGAAAGACCTCCAAAAAGACCCAGAAAGACCCTGTAACTTTCCAGCCAGCCACCTTTTTATAGTTTCTTTTTCCCAACGGTTCCGTCTTTAAAATGGCTTTCTTCAGAAGCTTAAACCATTGCCACTCACTTTTTCCTATAATAAATTAAGCTTACATACTTACTTTCTCAAAAGCTTAAAGTATTAGTTCACTATTTCCTTGCTTATGCTACAAGCTTTTGGCTTCCAACCAATCATTTTCATCAGGAAACCTGCCAGAACTCAACCAATAAATGCAGAGCGCAGAAATAGACCATTCCTGAAGTTCCACCGGGATCCAACTAGGAAAATAATTTCCACAGCTCAAACCGCTCAAATTGACAACTCTTCACGCACCAAAGCGTTAACCGGTCCATTATTCCAGCACCAGTCTTCCCTGCATTCAACCCAAACCAATTTAAATAGTAGAATACCATTTAAACTGTTCTTTCTGGACATCTTCAACGTTTTCCCCATATATTTACAAATCTTGCAAAATCCAAGGAAAACGTCCCACCAAAACAACTTTCTATCCGGCTCTCATAGCAACATACCTTTGTCTATCCTAGGAACTTAGTAAATAAATATCTTACCCACACTTCTATACACATTCCTTCTTAATTTTAATACTAAACCAAGGCAAAACATTCCACATATTCCCACTTTGGTAAATCAATTTGGCAAAATCTTGGCTCATTTCTCCGGACCACTAGTTCTTCATCATCTTATTTTGATCCTTCAGCCAGCTCCTGTATCAAAATCAGCTAATCTTGCATCACGATCTTCAACAACATCTTCCATATCTTCATCCTTAGTCTCTAAACAGTTCATTCCAGTCTCCAACAGTCATACCATTCATTAAACGGCCTATCAGTCCTCTGGCTACTCCTTTATCATGACCAGCTACTTCTGCATCATGATCTTTGAGCCCTTCCACTTATCCTCACTAGGAACCATCTTGGTTCCACCTTCACAATGAACTATTTTGGTTCCAAACTTCAATATGAACCAACAGTCCTTCAACTAGCCTTCTCTGTGATCAAACAGTTCCTCTCACTAGTCTTATCTGCTGATTCTGTGAACCACCTTGTTTCTTTATCTCAGTCTCTGTTACCAGAACCTGTAGACCCAGGCATGAGTCTACATTGAGCTGGCGTTTGACTGGGGCCTTGCAAGTGGCATTCCACTTAGGCCATCCAACCATAGATCCTCAAAGCCTATGTTGTTGTTTTTACTCACCCAGGTGATTAAGTCTGGGCTTTCAGTTGCAGAGTAATCAGCTCTACTTCCCAGAGGCCTGATCACACCAAGTTCTGCAGCTTGCTTCCCTGATCAAACCACCTTGATGACACCTCTGAGAAAATTCATGCCCTCCAATGCTCACTTTGGGTCACCCTCAAAGCTCCCATAGGGACATAAACAAGGACACCCTACCAGTACGTTAGGTAGGATGCTTGCTCACAGACCTCCTGTAAGTATATCAGGGTACACAGAGCTCTCAGAGCTCTTCCCCTCTCTGGCAGCCTGTGCTACCTGCCAGGGGTTCAAAACTTTCTCCACCTCAAACAGACAAAGTTCCCTGCTAGCTATCTCATTATTCACCCTTTTGCAGCCACAGTCCCCTGCTAGGTGAAGAACTCTAGCCCACAACAGCCAATATCTTCTGCTGGGTGGAGGCAACATCTGCCTATAGTAGTCTTTACACATACTAGTTAGGCCTTACTGTCCCTAGTAGTCATCATTCCCTACTAGGCCTCTACCTGCAACAAACAACCAAACTTTTTCTTGGCCAACATTAGCCCCGCCTGCAAACCACCAAACATGTGGACCGTCACAGGGGCCCAATTTCAGGAAGCCAGGCATAGGTAGAGGCATTGGGTGACTCAGGACAGGTTGCTGCCAAGCCAGTGGGTAATGCCCACCATAGGATGGGTGCTAACTTGATAATGTAAGATAAGGAAATCCCAAGTAAAGACCAGGACCCAGAGTTGGGCACCATAGAGTCCATCAATCCTGTCAAACTAATATAGAGTACTTTAAACAGCTGGGTGGACATGGTCTCGGTGGCCGTAGGTTCCATTGGGCAGTCCAGTAGCAGGGTTAAGGGAGGAGTCATGGGAACAAAGTAGGAAGGCAGATAATTATACTTGTCTTTGAACAATATTGGTAGCCTCATGTACCACTTTCCTTTGCAACCTATAGTTTTGGTCTCTCTAGTCCTTGCTAAGGGGTCAGCAATGAGTATGTTCTCAAAGTTGAACTCAGAGTAGGCTGGGTTTGGCGGGTATTTGGTGAAATGCACTGGTTCAAAGGGGGCTCCAGGAGGACATTATAGTTCCAAGGACGGTTCAGTGGGTTGGTCTCTAGAGTGGGTGGTTTCCTGGTTGTCTACCTGGCCCAAGTTGAGATGAAAGATCACTAAAACTAGATAAGGTAGTATTTTTTTGAACCAAAGATTCATAAAACTTTATTATCAAAAATGACAATATGATCACCCCCATACTGCCAAAGTTTTTATACCAAGTGATTTTGCTTCTTCAATTTTTGCAGACTTTAGGCCCATGGGCAATTTTCTGGCAGGGCATGGATCTTGGCTTAGGGTTTTGAGGGTGGCATATCCTGGTTAGGCTTGCTCTGGTGAACAGAAGTGGTGATGCTTTGTTCTGTTGCTGCTGTTCACTACATCACCTGAGACAGCCAATTTTATTGTCCATTCTGGACTGGAGACTGGCAGCAGTTGATGTTCATTGGCAGGCCCAATATCAGGCCTCATCTGCACCTCCTTTAGGCAGGCCACAACTTCTGTTTAGGTCAGGTTCTTCAGTGGCACAAGGCTGGTGGCAATCTGATGACCATTTAGAGGGTCTATTTTATCAAGCTGGAAGGTTGCAGGGTAATCCAATGACTCAATTATGTGACTCAACGGGTTGGTGGGTCCCTGTTCATCCTGGGTGACTAGACTTGTCTTCAGAGGGTCATAGTTTGATTCTCAGGTTTTCAATACAAGTATTGTAATGTCATTCATGACACCCAGGGTTACTAATTTGAATAGGGTTGGCATACTGTCACAGCCCATACCAGAGTCCATCTGGATTCCCACAGGGGAGGCAGGCCAGGCCTGAAAGGCCATGTAAACAATTGGTACTATTCTGACTATATATTTCACAGAAGTGGCTAGGGGCACCAACTTCTAACATAGGGCACAACCTGATTGGCCAGCCCCCATACTGTAATGTAGATGAACCCCAACTTTCTGAAGTCTTGGACAGGAGGCACACTGGACAAGGGGGGAAGTGGGGGGGATCTCCTTCATGATAGTTGGAATTGGGCCTCTAGAATGAACAGGAGGAAGATCCAGGTGGTGAGGGTAGAAGAACTCCAAGTCAATGGCACAAGGTGGCGTAACCAGGTGGACAGGAGTAGAGCCAGGAGAAAAAGGGTAGGTGTGGGTGTATTGTGTAGTAGATTAATAAAAAGATGCAAACAGAATGATTATATTGGTGCAAAAATAGATAATTCCTAAAAGAAAATAATGGGTCCTGGGCATGAAGCCATTTATTTTAAGATGTCAACAGTGAGGAAGGCTTCTACTCCTCACTACCTATACTTACTGAGGAATAATTAGCCTTTTTGCCATCAGAGGCCTGATTACATCATTTTCAGTGATAATTTGAAATGGTTTGGAAATTGCGCACTGGGACCTGGGGGGAAAGCATTGGCTGTTTCCTTATGGTCATTGGTTTGGTTGCAGTATACCAAGGTGCCACGGCTATTATTAGAACCCACAAGCATTTGAGCACCTGATCAAACAATCAAACAATTGCTTTCACAACTTACCATTTCCTGATAGCAAGGGGACCCAATCTCATGTTTAATTTCAATTCCAGGGTTTTGTGGATTGTGAGCCTTGTGAACCCCTGTCCATTCATGGTCTGAAAGGGGTTATCCTTCTAGGAAGGCAGTTGGCAATGGCCTCCACACTGTTGGTTGTGCTATATCCAGGCAGGCTAGCTGATTGTCTAAGGCATTCTGGGCCCTAACACCTAAATCCTATAAGGATTGGTGAACAAAGTGCCAGAAGTGCCTTGTCTAATCACTAATCAATGAGGATTTAGGGCCAGTTGTCCCATAGGACACAGAATCCTTGACACTAAGTCTGTGGGCTTGCAGGGGAAGGGTTGATCTTAATAGCCCCTGATATGGGCTAAAGATTTATAGGCTCACCGGGTGGTGTGCTGGTTTAAATAGTTGTCAGTTTAAGGTGTGGGCCCTGGATTTCTTTAGATTAGCTGCCAGCTTTCCCCTTTAATCACCAGGGGTGGTCTTGGTTATTGCCAGGCTTTTATTGTTAATGCTGAAACTCCTTTGTAACAAAGGATTTATTAATTCTGAAATCTATTAACCTGATCCCATCACTTATCAGATTTTTATACATATCTTCATTTAACTAAGGCTAGAGCCAGGCTCTAGTTGAACCCTATTTATGTTGCTTTTTAATTAAATTTTTTAAAAGGTTTACCATTCTGTTATGAAAGCTATTGTTAGTATCCTAGGCCTAATCAAAGTGCTAAATTTAATCTTTTGCTTACAGCCCCAAATGCTAGTAATGATCATGCTCTTCTCTGGTAGGTTTAATATGACCAAGGTCTGATAGTCAGATATGACCATGTAAAAAAATTCCTATCAAATACAGCAGTTCTCAAAGCTGTGATGGTAGGAAAAATTGAGCTGCCTATAAGCAGAAAAACTTGGCTGCAAACATAATCAGCATATATCATAACAAAAAAGAGGGGGCTCAAGCCTATTAGTGATTGATATGAATCCACTGGCCTTAATTTTTTCACAATCTGGGTTGATTCTGCTTATTGTCCCAGCTTCAAAGGCTGCCGTATCAAAAAAGCCCAACTATACTCACTGTGGAGCTAACCAATCTCATATCCTAAGTCTATAATCAAACCCCACTTTTCATCATTATTCTCCTAATCCTGACTTTATAGCCTACAGGTAAACTTTTAAAGAACCAACTGGTTCCCTAAAAGCTTATAATAAACATCAAACCCCACAAAGACCAGTTATAAGTACGTTTTGGCCAGAGTCAATCTACAAAACTTTCCATCTCAAACTTCAACTCTTGGAATTTAAGGGGGTATATGAGAAATATCATATGTGTGGGTGGGATGCCAGATTTAAACCTACACCTCATACGGTTGACATTCCCTGGACAGCTTATACTGGGTCTGGGGTCCTAGAAGCTGTTGCTGGTGCAGTGGATCTGCTCTAGCCCTCTTTATGGGATCTGATAGCTGCCCAGCATGTAGCACATAAACCTCTTGCAATGGAATGGCTATATCCCCACTGTCCCAACAGAATCTGGTCAGGAGCTTGGCCTTTGTACCCCTGTTAACCTTTGAGCATGCCGTCATTTCATGCCAGGGTACTGTCCCATGGCAGCTGTCCTCTCAGCGACAGGGATAGAGCCAGAAGAGCCCATCAGAGAACAGTGCTAACTTGAAAGCATAGGGTAAAGAACATCCTAACCAGACCTAGGAGCCAGCTACAGGGATCATCAAGTCCATCATCCCAATTAGGGCAATGTATAGAACATCAAACAGCTGATTTGAGAAGTTGCCTACTGGGATATCATGGCCAGGAGAATAGATCAGCTTTGGGGTGAGAGGAGAATCTATAGAGACATGGTTGGCTGGGGGGATAGTTGTATCTGCTTCTAAACAACTGAGGATGGATGATGTGCCAATCCCTTCTCCCTTAACCCTAGTGGGGTCTCTAGTTTGGGTCAAAGAGTTGGGCACCAAGACGCTTTCTAGGGTGAATTTTTGATAGGCCAGGCTGAAAAAGTATTCTGTAAATAAGCTGGGCCAGATATTTCCCAGGGGCCTGTAAACTTTGAGCTGGGCAGCTGACAGTTGATGGGTTGAAGGGACAGCTGGGCCAGTGGGGATGAAATCAAGTGGCAGAGAACTGGAATTGTATGTTATAAGAGTTGTGCAAACCAGTGGCTTATAACACTTTTATTTCAGAATAGCAATAAAGCCTGGAGCAAGGTATGTAGGCTCAGATACTTTCATCACCAGGCTTTAAATCTAGGGGCCCAAAATTAGGGGGTCAGACATCTGAAGGTCAGGTGACCATACTGGCTGGCGTCTAGGGTGAGAAAATAGCACTGGGGCGGGTAGGCTGCTTATTTGTGGGCTCAAAAAGATTGGCACAGGATAGATAAAACAACTATTTTGTTTAGCAGTGTTATTCTCAGAGACAAGTTGGTTAGTGGGATTTAACCCAGCATCAGTCAGCAGTGATATTCAATTCATTCTCATTGACTTCCCCCAGGGGCCCTAGTAAAGAGCCAATCATTGAGGATGTTGCCTCAGAATAGGTGTAATGATTGCACACTGGCCTGGTAGTACTGTTTACCAGGCCTGTGAAGGTCTTTCTGCTGTAGGGGGTTATGGAGAAATTGTGGGAGATATGAGCTGCAAAAACACCAAGCAGGCAACCTGCAGGTCAGGCTAACCAGAGTCTGATCTGTGGTCAGCGTTATGATCTGTTGAATGGTGAGAATTGTCACCCATAAGAATTTAGAAGCTAAGTAAGGGTTTACATTTAAACATCCCTCTACTTCTGTCACTTGGTCCTAGTTTTACCCCTTTAAGGGCAACTTTCAGAATCCAACCTGTAAGGATGTAACATCTTCCATTCCAGCAGTTCCAAAATTTTTTTCAGCTTTATGCCTTTGATTTTCACTTGAGAGTTTAAATCAGACCTGGATCTAGCGTTTATTACTGATACCAACTATTTAAGCCCAAAAGAAGTATCATTGGACAATAAAGATACTGAATCAAGTCTAGGAATTGTCAATATAGAGGGTATTGTATTCTGACAGTTTGGATTCTTATGGGTGCCCCTTAAAGCCAAAGATCATGTTCTTGGTGGATGTAGAGAAATGAGATTTGGGCTAACAGGGATGGTGTGGAGTATCTCTGATATTGTCTTTGTCCAGTTTGTTTTGGATACTGCTTGTTGAATATTTTTTAAAAAAAATGCTTAGGTTTTTTGCACACTAACTTTAGCATATAGTATGAAAAGAGGTGAAAGCATGAATTTATTTTTATCAGATAGTCTAGGTAGATATGAACAAATATCAGGGGTTTAATGTTGATTTGGCAACGTTTTATTGTTGGGTATGCTGGTATTTGATTGATTATCTGGGATCAATCCAGTTCTCTGGTATAGTATATTCTTTACAGCAGGATGGTTTCAAATATTGATTTGGTTGTGAGTTGGGATTGAATTGAGAGATGGAAGTTGCTTTTTTATAATTGTTCAAGAGAACTTTCCATTGGAAAAGCTGCAGTGTCAGGGTATCACGCTTACGATTAAGCAGCTTCCATTAGCAAGGCTTGTAGGATGGTACCTCTTTAAACACGGTTCTACCACTGACTAGCCCTTGTGGACATCTCGTTCTTTGGAGTTAACCCGTAGCATATAAATTTCCAATTCAAAGAATGGCTTTTCAATCGGGTCGGGGGCTGTTGTGTGGCTGGAAGCATGGGATTGGGATTGGCTGCTTAATTAAGCGCGGGAAATTTTCGGATTGGCTGGGCCAGAGATACGGCTTAATAATTGGCGCTCAAGCAGGCTTCTGCAACAGGGAGTTATTACCTGGTAGCAGGGTTTATTGAGGTGACCGATTCAAAGGAACCAATTTAGGTTAACTTTAGGTTGATCCAGCTAATCAGCGCAGCAGCCAGCTAGGCAGTGGGCGACATCTCATGTCAAACCGAAGCGCTTTACATCTGCTTCCCACTCAATCATCATTCGATTGGATGTCAAGCCTTTAGTGGAGCTATAAATTGGAAATTTACAGTGGGATTAAGAGAGGGTCAATTAAAATTAAATGATGGATTTATCACGAGGTGAAATGGAGCTCCACATCGCCCAGAGTACTCTGCTTAGCCAGCTGTGGGGAGTTGCCAAATGTTTGTCGGTTGAGTTAACGGCATGGGTGTCTTACACAATGTATCCCACAGGAAATCTCACAGGGTATCCCGCAGGGTATCATATAAGAATATACAATTATTCCACCCTCAATCACAAGCTACTTGGTACGACGTGGCTCCATTAAAGACGTTTGATTTTACTTGGTTTCTTCACGGCTTAGAAGCCGATATTTAAAGCTTGTAATTCTTTATGCTTGAATATCTTTGCTTAATATTGATTCTTGGTGGGTGATGATTGGGTAAGCTCTAGAGCAATCCGGAATGTTGTTGCTTTGAAGGGTATCATGGATAGGTTTAAACATAACTGAATGCTTTGGTTATTTGTGTTTGCGGGCAGTTGTAGGATATTTGACTAACCTTGTTTACATCCCACGGTGTTTGATATCGGTTGATTATCGATGGGGAGTATTCGCGTTTGGCTATTGCGATAAACATATTTTGTTTTGCAATGCTTTCCACGTGCTGGTGTGTGGTCGGCTAAATAACAAGCTGAATGTAATTAGCCATTTTGCCGATTACTGGGCTGGAGTAAAAATAATTTGAACGGGAGCCCTTGTAACGGCCTTGCTTAGTCATAATTGTCAAGCTGAGGCTATAAATTAAAATAATTAATTTAAATTATCGTAAAGCGACATCATACAGGCTAACTATAAACTTAGTCATAATTGTTAAGCTGAGGCTGGAATTATAATTAATTAATTTAAATTATTGTAAAGTGACATCATCTAGGCTAGCAATAAAGATTCAGCCACGATGGCGATCCAGAATGTCGTCCTTCTTTTTTAAAATCTAAATGAAAGGCGCAGTTTGAAACAACTCAACACAAAGGCTGACTAGAGTCGGGCTAATCCAGCACCAAGGGAAGTTTATGGGTCGACACTGTTCCGCCGAGATCTACTTCATTCCATGCTGTGCGTAGTCTATCCCTACCGAGCAAGCTCACCCCTTGTTTACCCTTTAAGGCCAGACCCCAATCTTGTCCCTCCAGTTCTTGGTTGAATAGGCTTGATTGATCCCCTACTTTTCAAACCATACCTTGTATTTTTGCCACACGGGGCTCACTAGCTTCTGCCCTGTATCCTATTCTTGTTTCAATGCCACTTTAAGTGTCACACTGGTAAGCTTCATGTTGAGCACATTTACTCATCTAGCCTTAGCACCCACTGTTTACCCTAAAACTCTTTTTATCTTAAGGACACGCCTCCTTAGTTTCATGAAAAAGGCAAGCTACATCGACCATAATAAAATCGAGCTCGTGGCAAGTCTGCCTTCTATATATTCTGAAAGTGCTGCTTTAACTCCTTCAACACCAGTGCCCAAAAGATCACGCTCGTTTTTCCGCTTTTTCCCTGTCATCATGGGGGCATGTCTCTCGGCAGAGGAACGGGTCATTAGAGAGCGGAATACCCAGATTGACCGCATCATTGAAGAAGACAGTAAACGCTTCAGCAAAGAGTGCAAGATTCTCCTGCTAGGTATATTCCCTCCCCTCCTATTGGTATTAAACTCCTCCTCAATCAAGGCAGCGGCGAATCTGGAAAGTCTACTATTGTTAAACAAATGAAAATCATCCATCAGAATGGATACAATATGGAAGAGCTTAATATGTTTCGCCCCATCATCTCATAAGAATGTTGTCGATTGCGTAAGGGATCTGGTCCGGGGCTATGAATCTTTAAACCTGAAACCCGTCGATTCCAAGAACGAGGTTTAGTCATCACTACAACTGTTTCTAATCCTTAGTTCTTTTTAAGTAATTATCAAGCTCTGCTGTCGGACCTAGGCTTCTCTGGGAATCTCCCGCCGGAGTTTGTTTGCGGTGTTCAAGACTTGGTCAAGGATCCCAGGACTACCGAGTGCATGCATCGGAATGGAGAATTTTACATTCTTGATTCTGCGCCTTAGTAAGCGGGTCTAAAAGCCTTATATTAATCGTTGGTTAGTTTCTTTGAGCACATTCAACGTATAGGTGCCTCTGACTACATCCCATCAGTTTCTGATGTTCTCCGGGCTCGTACCAAGACGACAGGAATTATAGAGACGAGGTTTACCATGGGCCAGCTCAATATCCAGTAATGTTGTTGCAAGCATCCCTTTATTTATAAATAGTATGTTCGATGTTGGCGGGCAGCGGTCGGAAAGGAAAAAGTGGATACACTGCTTCGAGGCTGTCACGTCTATAATATTTTGTGTCGCACTTAGCGAATATGACCAAGTACTTTTAGAAGAATGTGGCCAGGTAAGCTGTTAAATTTACTTCGCTGAACATGGCTTCAGAACCGCATGACTGAGAGTTTAGTTCTCTTTGAGTCCATCATCAACAGCAGATGGTTTATTAGGACATCTATAATTCTGTTTCTTAACAAGATCGATATTTTCCGGCAAAAGATCCCAAGGTCTCCTCTAAACAAATTCTTTCCTGACTACACAGGTAGGCTTCACAAAGGACTTGTCTAATAGTTTAAACAGGCGGGCCCGACATCAACAAAGCAGCCAAATACATCCTATGGCGATTCTCACAAACTAATATCAAAAAGCTTGTCCTTTATCCCCAGTAAGGAATATCAAACCTTAGTTTACTTACCTCTACCCAGTCTAACCCAAGCTACCGACACTTCTAACGTAAGCCAGCTCTTCCTTGCTCCACTAACGCAATCTAGATTCGGCTTGTCTTTGCTGCTGTCAAGGAGACCATTCTGCAAAACGCTCTCAAGGACAGCGGCATTCTTTAAGCCTTGTTCGTTACGCCCTGAAAGCTATTATTTTTCCTTTGGTCACCTCTGCTTTAGATTAACCCACGAACTAACTTTCCTGGCCGCCACTGAGAGTTAACCATCTCATGCGTGGCATTGGTATTTAACATCATCAGCATTCCTTCAGGTAGGGGCTGCTCTCCCGTTTTTCCAAGAATCTTCTTGGTCTCTTGCATTTATGTCGCCTTAATATCCTCCCCTCTAATACCACTCCCATTGTTTTCCGCAGGGACGAGAAAGTATATTCCCCTAATTTACTCCGCTCTAAAATTAAACGTTACCTGATAATATTGACTACATATTATTAATAAACTAGCTTACCCAATTCATCCTACCTCCAAGTCTATCACTCACAAAAGGCGATTTAACAACTAGCCAACAGAATCAACCCCTCACAATTCAAACCAAGAACCCTCCAGTCACTTACTTGCATTGATTCCGCTTCAATCTTTAAAGAATATCAACTAGCATGTGGCAATCTGCCAGGGTCACAGTTTGCTCCCTTTAAAGGTATATTAGACTAAGCTTCTAAAGCTAACCTAATCACAAGTGTCATGGTTGGAATAAATTCACTTGATTGCTTAAAACTAGTTTGAATTAAACTAACACTTTAATCCCCAAATATATTTGCCACCTCAAAGTGGCCAAGCCTTTCCAATCCTATTAACTAGCTTAAAAGCTGTCCATATTTCTATACTCTGGCAACCAACAAAGCTAGAATACTTTCTGCCGCTGTAGCTCTCAGGACTAGCCACTACCAGGCTTAAACCAATTTAATTCTAAAATCACTAACCTCGTCTGCAGAATTGGTTACAGGACGTTATTATTATAGCGACCACCGTGATTTGATTTGCCAAAGTTTTTTATTCAAAGAATCCATCTCTACATAAAGGTTTAGAGTTGTTGAAATCTTACTATAAATACAAGACGTTTCAACTGCTCCACAAAAGATATTTTCAACAAAAGTTTATAAATATCTACTATTGTTTCAACCACATGCGTTGGTTCAATCTAGGACAGGCTTTCATACCACAAAACTGGTGACATCTACTGTATTAGCATCCGTTCTGTACATTCTCCCATTGTCAGGGCCAAATGTTATTTTTTGCTCTGCCAGGCTAATATGAGAAAAAATCCAGGTATCTCTTGTATCTAGATTTCCCTCTTAGGGAAACGCTATCAAGATGCATCTCAGCCAAGCACTGAGAAAAGCTTCCCAAGCCAAAGTCAAGTGGATAGAAGGGGTCGAAAATACTATAACACTATTAAGCTTCATAGATGATGCACTTCCTAACAGAAAGCAAAAATCTCACATATCTTTACCAAGTGTAAGGAAAAACAGCTGGGCTTAAGCTCAGCATACCCCAAAGAATTCGGAACAGGCCTCCAATGTAGACTAGATTAAATATCAACATAAGTTGAAGGGCACTCCTCCCCAACTCAAACCTGACCACAATCAAGTAAGAAAAAATCTTAAGCAATAAAAAGGATAGAGCCCAAGCTTGACAGATCGAGCTGGAGGACCATCATCCTGCAGGCAAAGGATATCACAACCCAACCTCATAGAGTTGGCAGGTGAACCCTGAGTAGATATCCTGGAAGCTTACTGAGTAAAGTATTTCAGAATGAAGTAAACAGCATATGATATGGTGCAGTGGGGCAACCACAATCTGAACTGTAAAGAACATCAGGTGTAGCAGCAACTTTTTTTAAGTATTGCATTAGTTATACAGCTTTCAAGCTTTTTTGGTAAGTATTGGTAGGAAGATATGATATCTTGGTGAGTTGGCTTCCAGTAGGGTACAAAATCTTGTCAACACTAACTCTGATATAAAAATTGAGGCCTATAAAATGTTTCTTACAGCTGTTTTCACAGCCATGAGGATGAACAGAAACAAGTCACAAGTTAATGAAATGAACCCAACCTTGATCAAGTTCCAAATCCCAATGTAAGATATTTTCATAGCTACAGTAGTTTTACAACCTGTTGATATAAACAAAATTTGATTCAGCCCAAAAAAAAAGCCCATCAGTTTCACTTAAAGGTCAATTATATTTAAAAAATTCCATCTATCTAGGTCCAGATTATGAAAATATCCAAGCACAGCTAAGTTGAAATTAAATACACTGTCCAAAAAATGGGATAGCCAACAAAAGCAACCCATACCCAAAACAAAATGAACCAGTCACATTCCAAAGCAATCTGCATCAGCTGTGATAGTGATCATGTAAAATAGCAATACAACCAGAGAACAAAATTGGTTCAGTCACAAGTGATATTTTCAACCACAAAACAAATTACTTTTTGACAATCCTGACTATCTTTGTGACTCAAAATAGAAATAGTATCTTTCAGAAGTGAACCCACCAGAATCTATTCAGGGAAATAAAGCATCATTTTCAGTATACGTGCTTCTAGGTTCAGCCATTGATATCTGGGACAATATCTCAAGTAGGGGCGCACAGTTAAATTAAATCAAAACTCTGGCAATACTTGGCTTCCCTGTTTTTAGTAGAACTTTTACTGCCTTTTTGTAAAATGGTTTATACTAGTGGCAAGAAATTCAATATTGTTGAGGAGAAATACCAGGAGCAACTTCAAGCCCAGGTTATCAAGCAAGGGAGCATAGCTGCTACAGCCCCCCTGTACACCCAACTCAACTTAAGCTGCCAGGAGGATAAGCTTTATGTTTCTTCAGGCCCAGCATTAGGTCCATTTTTTGACAACCAATATGAGGTACCCCAAGATCAGGCCCAACCTCAGCCCATGCCACATGTAGAAACCTGGGCAACTGTGGCTTCCTTCAACTTGATCTAACCATTGTGCAGCAATTCAGGTCAATAAAATCAAGCCCTACCTAATCCAGGTACCCGCATGACAAGTGTGCCCCCAAGCGCTGTCTGATAACTAATGAAATCCTCAAGGAGATATTGAGCCTCAACCAAAGCGGCATGACCTTTGCAGAAATCACCACCCACCTACAATCCACCAAGGTGGTAACCAGGCAAGAATCACAGGCTCTTGTGAAGAGAGGCGGCGCCAAGCTTACCAAGAAGCCAAAGAGGCTGTCAGCTTCTCAACTCAAGGATGCCTATCCCATCATGCTTGACCTCCTCCAACGGGACCCATACCTCTCAATGATTGAGGTCCAATGTCTATTTGGGCACCACAGCATCTTTATTGCCTCCCACACTGCACATCTCTGGATGCATGGGCTTGGTGTTAGTGTTCTGGTTCTGATCAATTGTGGAGGTGACAAAGGTAATAGTGACAAGGATCCATCCCAGAATCCATAATTTAGTACCACAATCACCTGCTGCCTGTCCAGTATATCAGATAGCGCCACTATTATACCCTATTATAAGCCAGTGTTCCATGTCCAGGGTTACAGGATGTCAGGGAAAATGCCACTCCCACCAGAAACTTGCAGGCCAGAGTTTTTATCATCCACCAAGACAATTATCCCAAGCACCCCAGCATCAGGGAAGTGCAGGAGAACCTGTGGCCTTGATGTAACCGGCAGCCTAGAAGGGCTTGCTGTAGCCATCAGAAGTAGCAAGTCTGACAGGGCCAACAGCCTGAAGGCAATGTGGCATTTCTTCTCACTTATGAATAAATGTTATTACTTGTGTCTCTATATTTTACTATATATATTTACACTGTAGGATGGCAGTGAAGTCTTATGCTTTACTAATGTAGTTCAAATGGGAGGAAATAGTTTGGTGGATTAGTGTGGCGCTCCTGCTCCTAGGAGGTCACCAGGGTGTGTCCTGGGTCAAAGCCAGGGACTGGCTGGGCTGGGTGACATCCTCAGAGATACTTTCCCTATAGAAAGGACAAAAAAGAATTGTCTAAACACTCCAAAAGGAACTCATCATGCCCCCAATCATCATTGAAAATGAATAACTAGGGGAAAATATTTCACAGCAATGTATGGGCTACCAAAACAGCTCCATCATCTAGGGGACACTTTGTATGATAATCTTCAGTCCAACAATATCCCAGATCTCAAGGTTATTTGTACCAATTTACTCATTACTTGACCAGGAGTTTTCTATGAGTGAACAGACTAAAGTTCTGCCTCTTCCGATCCTCTTAACTATCTCCAAATTTTTTATCATTAGTGATGTTCTCTGTCACAAAAAGAGAGAATATGGGTTGAGATAGTCTTTTTTAATAGAAGGAAGATCCCCTTAGAAACCTTCTGATTTTTCACTGTTGTGGAGTCATTTTGAACAGCTACTTCTTCAGAAAGCACTTTTTAACACTTTAGAAGACATCAGGTTACTACAAACCAACCAGATGTTTAATCATTAAGATGCAGATCCAGTGTCTATCTAAGCTCCTGCTTGCAACTAAAAGATTTCCAAAAGACCCCATAACTTTCCAGCTAGCTTTCTGTTACAGTAGATCCCATAATGCCGGGAATTATCTGCCTGAATAAGAAAGCTCAAAAAGCTGGAAAGTCATTAACAAAATTAACTGATTTAATGGATTTAAATCAAACAGTTGATCAAAAATAGGTTACAGCTGCTCCAGTCTGCCAGTTGTATTTGATTCCTTCTTTCAAGCTGACATTGATAAATTGACATAATATGAGACTCATCAGATATGATCTTATTTATCAGCACAGTCATCAGAAGTTGATCACACAAGGGTTCTTTGCAAACTGGACTAGGTATTCACTTGAAAATGCAGAAGTAATATGAGCCAAGGATCCAGGTGGTATTGCTTAGTCAATTTTTGATATATATTGAATCATTTTCACTGTTTCAACTCTTAAGAGTTGAGTCCTCCCAAAATTTTACTCAATAAAAATCCAATATCCTCTGATCTAACTTTATTTTCAAAATGCATCCTGTAGTTGGCCTACTACAATACATTCCCTACAATTTAATTCTTAGCCAAATTACTACGACAAGATGGGCCCCGCTGTTGGCACTTTGTTGTTGCCAAAATCTCCTAATCAATGGATTTTTTGATATCTGCACTTTTTTTAATAAAAAAAATTTCCAAAAAATTTAATATTTTTCTTAAATTTGAATTTTTTTAAAATGTTTTTACTAGTAGCTAAAATTGAAAAACCAAGTTTGAAGTGCCCAAATTGATGCAATTTAAAACACACCTTAAATTAATTTGGCTTTTAAAATAGATATTATTCATCCTTTTGAATATAGGGGACAAAATTGAAAGTGCAGAAATCAAAGTAGAGAAGTCTCTTCAATTTAATATTTGGGGCCCCAAAATAAAAAAAATAAAATATCACTTAATATTGATTCTATCACTATGTAAATGATCAGAAAAGCTTCAAAAACATATCATACTCAACTAAATAAGCTAAAACCTATTATACAGGTTCACAATCACCTGTATAACATTTGATTATAGTTTCAGTGATTTTTATTATGTAAAAGATAGAGTGCTGAATGAAACAAATATTATACAATCACTTAGTAATTTACTGGGTGTAGTAATAGAGTGTGCAAATTGAAAAAGCTTCAAATTGAAATTCAAAACACACTGATTTAGTGCTCACCAATATATTTTAAATTATGATTGGAATTTAATATTTTATTAACTAAGCTCCAATAGGTGTTTATAATCAAAAGTGCGGAAATTGAAAGTGCATTTAAACCAAACAAACTCTCTACTTTACAGAACCATAATAATTTAACCAATGTAAGTTTAAAGCTTAAAATTAGTATTTTAAAGGTTAAAGACTTGCTTAATAACATAGTAGAGTTTCAGTCATTTTGGGTTAGTTTAGTGTAACTTTTTAAAGAGTTTAGTAAAAACTGTGGTTTTGGCAGTTTTGAAAAAAATATTAAATTAATTTAATATGTTACTATGTTTCCTTATGTTTTTAGGGAGTGTTGAGATCAAAGTGCCAAAATCAAAACTCCCTAATTGTCTGATCAAAAGCCCCCTTTTTTGCTCCTTTTAAAAGCATAATAGAGTTGACTACCTCAATTAAACTATTTATTAAAACCAATAAATTATAGTAAACAGCACTCTGACTTTCAGATTCTGTTAAAAAACAATATTTTTATTAATGATTTATATTTTTTTACTAACCAAAAAATACTAACTTTGAGCCATCTAGATCCCCCTAAGTCAACTCCCATCAACCCAAAAAAGGCCACCCCTTCCAGATCCAAGAAGCCTGGCCCCAAGACCACCAAGAAAATCACCAAGAAGGCTACCAAGGCCACCAAGAAGACCCCTGAGCCCTCCCCCTCTCCAGAAGAGGAGCCTTCTGAAGAGGAACCTACCCCCAGCCCCCCAAGAGCCCAACTGGGCACAAGTTTGTCTACAGCCAGGCAGATGAAGAGGAGACGCCTCCCCCCCTCAGAAGAAGAACATGAAGACTTGTATGACTCTGGAGATGCTACACCAACTGAGGATGGCCTTGAGACCTGGGATATCCTGAAAGTACAAAATATTTGCAACTATGAAGAGGAGTTCTGACTGCCAGATGTCCTATTCATCTCCTTCCCAATAATGTCTTCCAAGGGCAATGCTGGGTTCTACCATGATGGGTTTATGTTTATGTCAGGGATTCTTTCCCTGACTACATTAATTTTATTGACAATCTTGGCCTGAAAGTCTTTACAAAAAAACATAACAACAATGTTTTTAAAGCCAGTTTGTTTTCAAAAAAGTAAATTAACGGGGATCAAACTCAGAACCCTAAAGAAGGGCCCAGCGTTAATACTGAATCAACAATTCAACTTAGTTTACCTAATTATGTTGATCTTATTAATTCAACTTTTGCTCTGGCTTTTGAACCAGTTTTCAAAAAGGTTAATAATCCACTTAACAATGTCACTTACCACTTGCGCTCTGATTGGCTGCAGCTGTCTTCCTTGCTGCTTTGGAATCAATAGATTCTATATTTGAGACAAGCTCTGTACTTAGTTTTAAGCAATTACCTTAACACATCTGATTAATTATGTACAGCCTTATGGCTTATCATTGGATCTTAAGTTTCAACCTTGTAACAATTTATATTATTAAGTTCCATTTTTATCAGTATTTGAGAAAAGGTATTAATTTGATCACACATCCATGAAAATACCTCTTATTCTCAAAAATGCCACTCAAATGTCCCAGCCTGCATTGTGAGGGTATTTAAGTGAGCTATTCTTATCATTTCTCTTTGTTCCAACAATAAAGATTTTATCCTACACCTGCTACTCCTTCATCTTCTGATAAACACATTTTTGAAGCCATGAGAGGAATTCTATTCCTATTCTGGTTTCTAGCTTCCTTCTTTCCAGTGGTATCAACCTTGGAAAACCCAACACCTACAACTGACTGGTACAACTCTTCTTCAGATGACGCCCATCAAAAGGAATCCCTTGCCCATGGATGGTTCAAATACCCTTCTGGCCACTGGGGACATAAATTTCAATATGGTTGTTTGTTTACTCCACCTTCTACAGAACCTGCTCTGGTTAGACCTTATGCCTCCTTTTACCTCTTGATGTACATGGTGGGTTACTATCTACTTGGTTGTTTCAGTTCTATGTTTGGAAGATTTGCTTACCTGGGTCATCTAGGACACCTCACAATGGTCATGGTTCCTATTGGCTTGGTAATAGCAGGATTGAACTTAGGGGCTTTGGCCCACCAGCTAGGGAACTTGTCTCTTGCCAAGTGGGTCCCTAACAGTTTAAGTGTAATGATGAGCAGAAGCACTTAGTGCTTCATCATTACAACTGTGAGGGGCCTGCCTGCCCCGCCTGCCTGACTACAACTGGGTTTACCCAGTTTAAGAAGCTGAACAATAAGCACTCCTGCCTGGAACCAACTGGGGTATATCAGCGCCTAATAAAGTGGTACCTGCGCCAGAGGCAGCCTTTCAACAGGGGCCTTACCTCTCAGGAGATAGTCACTAGGGCTATTCACAACTTGACCAGCTTTCAAAAGATATCAGTTGGTACTTTTAGATCCCTTCATAAGTATGTCAGTGATAATCACTGGAAGTCTGACAATGTGGGCAGATCTGCCACCTCCTTACTGGAACTGGATATACCAAATGAGCTCAGAGTCACCTCTAAGAATGGACAGTTTCTCCTTCATGACAATGGGCCAGATGAGCATAAAAGAACCATCTGCTATGCTACCCAGGAGAACCTTAAGAGATTGATGACAGCCAATATCTGGTTGGCTAATGGGACCTTCTCATCATGCCCTAAGATCTTTTCCCAGCTTTGGTGCATCCATGGGAAGTATGATGATAAGGTTTTAACAATGTTTTACTTTATTATGTCAGGACAAAATTAGGATGATTATACTCATGCCTTGGAGATTCTAAAGGGGAAGTTGGATCTCCTTCCCCCTATTGATGCCCCCACTTCTACCCCCAAGAGGAAGAAGTCTAAAACCCCAAGCCAACCTGATGATGAGGAAACATCAGAGCCTTACCATACCCACCTCCTTGTTGACTTTGAGCCTGCTCAAGCCAATACCTTTAAAAAGTTATTTAAGAGAAAGCCTCATGGTTGCTTCTTTCACTTCAGACAATGCCTCAGAAGAAAGCTGCAGAGCTTTACTGAGCTCAACAGACTGGTTACCAGATCCACTTCCCAGGAGCCCAAGGTGGCCTTCAACTCCTTTTCTGCCATTGCCTTGGTGAGAAAGGAGGACTCTAGCAAGATTTATGAGGCACTCAAGAATACCAAGTATATGGAGGACAATGCAGCTGTCTTTGCTCTATTTATTGATTACTTTGAATGCCAATGGATTGGAAAACTTGAAACCAGACACCATGGAAGAAAGGAAAACAAGATTGAATGGAACCAGTTCAAGTTTGTTAAGAATAAGGCCATGGAGACTACTTCCTCCCTGTAAAGCTGGCACAACAAGTTTGCCAACTGTGTTGGGGTGAAGAAACCCAAGTTTAATGTACTGATCAACAAGCTCAAAGTTGAACAAGCAACCAATGAAACTCTTTACCAGGAGTTTTTAGATGGACACCAAAGTGTTTCCCAGAAAAGCAAGGATCTAAACAGCTTTGAGATAGTCACAAAAAACTCCCTCCTTCCCTACAACTCCTCCAACTGGCTCACTCATCTTGAGAACATTGTAAAAGTTCTTTAATAATCCAAATAAAATCTTGCATTGCTTTTACTTTATTTTAATTTTATGTTGTGACAATAAAGATCTTACCATGCAAATACATTTTAAAGCAGTTTTTTGTGTAGTTTTGTATTTTATATTCAATTAGATACATTTACATATAAATTCTAGTCTAATTTTTCTTTTGAAACTAAAATAAACTTTCTTTTAAAAACAGAAAATTTAAGCAAATTTTTATTATCTAGCATATACTTTTTATTGCAGAAATATATTTCTTGGGGTCTTTTTAGTCTATGAATTTTTTTAAAATATAGTTTTTATATTAAGAACTGTATTTTATTTGGCTTCAAAGTTAACTTCTGGAAAATCAATTTTTGCACTTTGATCTTTGATATTTTTTATTTTTGCACCCTACATAGTGTTTTGATTTCTGCACTTTTGACCTTAGGAACTTTGACCTTAGGCACTTGCCCTTAATCTGATGCCTGCAAATCTAGGAATTTTCCCCACTGATTCTGAAGCTGAGGCATTTGTAACATCTCAATGTCCTGAATTCTAAGCCAAAGACTTGATGATTTTCTCTCAGTTTATTTATCTCAGGCTCCTTTGGTTAGGGTTAATTATTTTGCTTAACCCTAGTATCACGGTAGTGTCATTTTTGCCTGGAATAGATTGCCCAAAGAAAAAGAATGGGAACAAAAAAGCTTCAAAACCCTTGAAGTTATTAGATGATTTAAATCTAGTCATTGACAAAAAATGGGTTAAAGCTGCCTCTGTTAATGATGAAGGAGTTAACCTGCATCTCCCAGAATTTTGTCCAAATAATTACATGTTAAAGATTACAAGATATCACTACCCAGTGACGCTTGGCAGTCAACTGGCTGGTCACCCAGAAATATCAAATTATGACGTCATTGATGCCTTGGCAGGAGTCTCCAACCAAGAGGTGAAAATATTTCCAGTCAGCCAATCAGATCTAAGTTTGCCTCCTCCAGTTGAGTTATAGTCCCCCCATTTCTCCTCTGAAAACTTGTTTTCAGATAGTTTTACCTACTCAATAAAAGTACTCCCCAATATATGAAAGCCACCCTGGGGTCAAATATACCCCCTTCACAGGCCATGGCTGCTGCCGTCCTGACATGGTTGAGAAAAGTCTCCACGCAGGACCAGCAGGTTTTGTACCCCTTATCTTGAAATCATTTCTTTTTGGTGTTTCATCTCCATCTCCTGTTTTCTGTGCCCTTATTTGTCATGGTAAGTTCCATAATCCCAGGGATTATTTGGCTAAGTAGGAAAGCTTGGAAAGCCATAAAACCTTTAACAAAACTGACTGATTTAACAGACTTGAATCAAACTGTTGATCACAAATGGGTTACAGCTGCTCCAGCTTGCCGGTTGAATCCAATTCCCCCCTGTAAGTTGATGTTGATAAATTGGTGTAATTAAAGGTCACCAGATATGAACTTATTTATCAGCATGGTCATTAGAAATTGGTCACTCAAGGGTTCTTTGCAACCTGGACCAGGTACTCACTTGACAATGTGGAAGGAATAGGAGCTCAGGATCCAGGCGGTATTGCTTAGTCACTTTTTGATATATATTGAATAATTTCCACTGTTTCAACTCTTAAAAGTTGAGTCCTCCCAAAAATTTACTCAATAAAAATCATATATCCCTTGGTCCAACTTTGCTTTTAAAAATGCATCCTGTAGTTGGATTTTGCACTACATCCCTACAATCTGATTCACAGCCAAATTATTACTGGAATATGGGGCCCTGCAGTTGGAACTTTGTTGTCGGCACTGCCCAATGTTAATTTCATGCCTGCCAATCTTAGAGTTGTACCCCCTGTCTTTAAAACTGAAAATTGTGTTGCATTTAAATGTCCTGAATTTTATTTGGAAGACACTCTGATTCTTTCACAGGCTATTTATCTTGGGCTACTTTGGTTAGGATTAATTGTTTTACTTAATCCTAGTATCTCCATTGGAAATTTTACAAAACAGTATCTGAAGCCACATTGGTGGTTAATAATTAACTCTATGTGGATTTGGGTGGTAATTCCTCACCGCATGGAGACAGCTTCTTACTATCCTTCAATTTCCATCACATTAATTATCTTCATTTCACGTTTTTCTCCATTCCTTTGTAGATTTGTAGGTTTAAAGCTTCAGTTTTAATCTTTGTTCTTGGTTTTTATTTTAGTCTGGGCAATTTATCCCCACAACTTCTATTTGATCTTGGACCTTATTTAAACAACTCTAACACCTAGTGTATCTTTTGGGAAATTTCACAAAACAGTATTTGAAGCTTTGTTGGTGGTTAATCATTAACTATGTGAATTTGGATGGTGATTCCTCACCACCTGGAGACTGCTTCTTACTATCTGAAAATTTCTGTCACACTTCCTTCTTATAGTATCCTTTTCCCAAAAGTTCCACCTTCAAAAAGGGTTTCTTTAAAAGCTTAAACCATTGGTGCTCACTTTTTTCTATAATAAATTAAGCTTACACACTTACTTCTTAAAAGCTTAAAGTATTGATTCACTGTTTTCTTCCTAATACTTTAAGCTTTTGGATTCCAACCAATTATATTCATCAGGAAACATGCCACAACTCAACTAATTATTTAAGAGTGCAAAGCTGCATCATTTTTGAATTTCCACCAAAATACAACTAGGAAATCAGTTTTCATTGCTCAAACTTCTCAAAGCGTCTACTCTTTGGGCACAAAAGCGTTAACCAGTTCACCATTCTAGCACCAGTCTTCCTTACATTCAATCTTAACTAATTTAAATAGTAGAATACTCTTTAAACTTTTCTTCTTGACTCTCTTCAATGTTTTCCCCATCTATTTACTCCTATAGCAAAGTCCAAGGAAAATGTCCTACCAAAACAGCTTTTATCCTGATCTCATAGCAAAATACCTTTACCTGCCCTAGAAAATCAATAAATTAATCTCTTATCTTCAATTTCTTTAACCTTCCTCATTGATTTTACTACTGAAATAAACCAAGGAAATCATTCCACCTTTTGCTACCTTGGCAATTCAATTTGGCAAAACATTGGCTCATTTCTCTAGACCACTTTGCTCTGTTCCTTCTTGTTCCAAAATTCTTCTCTCTGTAAAGCATTCCACATAACTATTAAGCCACTTATAAAGTATTTTTAAACAACTTCCAGCTGAGCTTCTCTATCATTGAAGCTTTTATCAGTAAACACCTCAGACTCAGGCAATAAGTCTCCACAAGTGAATCAACTTAGACTTGACTCCCATCAGTGACCTACACTTTAGTCCATAAGCAACAGACAATCCTCATGTATTGCCATTGTTTTTACTCACTCAAGTGGTTATTTTGAGCTTTCAGGCGCAAAGTATTCAACTTTACTTCTCAAAAATCTCCAAATCATCAAGGTCTGCAGCTGTTTCTCTGGACAGTCAACTCAATGATGGCTTTGGGCATATCAAATATTGCCTAGTAATTCAAGACCTTCTCAAAGCTAACAGGAAAACATAGAGAGAGAAAGCTTACCCCCAGCCTAGGTAAAGTTATCCAACTGCCTGTCTCCTTCAGTTAGTGTTAGGGTCTTAGTGCTATCTCAATACATCCATCTCCAGCTAGCCACAACTTTTCTATCATTCTATAGCACCAGCCAGGAGTCACCCCAGTCTTATTCTCATCCTCAGACTACTGCTCCTCATTCACAAGAGCTAGAAATATAAACAAACCAATAAATATTTACCTTTCTTAGGCCACCATTCTCTTCTTGGCCAAAATCAGCCCCTCCTGCAAAACCGCTCAACGTGTGGATCATCACAATTAGGCTACATTTCATTTTAAAGTCTAAAAGGAACAGGATAAAAACATCAGTCTTTATTAATATAAACTGAAATTGAGGCTGGCCCAGCTACCTGAGCTATTCACGCAAAGCAGTAGGGGGTCAACCTTGGGTGGGTTTTTTATAAGGGAGCCTTGTAGTGCAGCACTGAATACTGGAGGTCTTTGGGTCCAAGACATTATTCTGGAGGAAGGCAGTGACTTCCATACTTGCATTTCTCAATGATCAGAGTCAAGTATGACCTGGATCACATCCCAAGAATAGCCAGCCAACAGGGCTGCTAGTTGGTGGAGGTGATTATTCACTTAATCAGAAATACTCTAATGTAATAGGCTTAGAGGTATTTTATCTTAGAGTGTTTGGCCTGATGGCCCAACCCATGGTGGAATCTTCTAGATTTAATGCAGGTGACAGCCCATATGATAGCCCTCCTGTTCTAAGACATAACTAAAGTTTAGAATAGTAATTATTATAAGATGCATGTTCAGATGCCTGTAGAGGGGGACTAATTAACTGAATAATATCTGCATGTTCCATTCATTAGTTTGAAACAGGGATTTCTGCTGATGCCAGGATGTGATTTGGTCATTGATCCATTGATCTTGCAACACGTTTACCAGCGTTTTTTGTTGAAATTGTTCTTGGACTCCATGTCTGCACTCTTGCAATTATTAGTTAAATAAGTTAATTAGTCAATATCCCAAAATACCAACAACTCCTGAGGGTAAAAAGAAGAAAAACCAGGGCACAGTCATTGGTGCATTTCTAGAAGCTTCTCCAAAAGGGACAGTGTTCTACTAAGCCTTGTTCAATTGCATTAATGGGTAAATGCACAGTGGTTTTTTCTTGGACCTGCTCAATATCTGGAGCTCAGCCAATTTCAAATACTGTTTATTCCTGAGCCATCAAATGAAATACATCAAAGAGGCATAATATAAGTTTTAGGGAGGTGGACAAAATGTGTTGGTATTTTCTATCAGCCATGCAGACATACACATGGGGATGAATTATCCTAGAACATTGTGGACAAGATCAGAGAGTACAACCCTAAGACGTTTGATCAGGTGCTTCTTGATGTCCACAATCACACTGGTCTATTCACATGTAATAAGGCTGCAGAAATGCTTATAGAGCTAGCTCTTAATGCTCATAACAGTAACTAATCATCCAGGAATACACTGCTTCCCCTGTTGAGTCCCCAGTATACCAGCCAAAGTGCTTCCCAAACAAGAGTAAGTTTTTATTCACCACATATTTGTACATAAAAGCAAAGTAATTCACTTAAATCCAGTTCTTTCAGCCATTAAAATTCCCATTCAACTCAGTCAACTAACCCACTACATATACACCAAGCCGGTACCACCCCTCCAACCAGCCCTGCCACTCTAAAATTAGTATGTCCAGACCTCCACTCCCATCATGCTTCCAAGAATAAACTCTTCCTCATGAAAACTCAACTTTATATACAGTAGTTTTCAAAGCTATGGTTCTAAGCAAAACTAACTCAGATTTAAAAGGAATAAAAAATCAATTAATTCATATTGATTAACAATAGATTTGGTTATACTTATATTTCATTTAAATCCAAGTTTACTTTGCTTAGTGCCACATCTTTGAAGACTACTTTAACTATAAAATACAATTTATTCTATGCTTATAATTTAATATTTTGATACTATGTTATATACAGTTGAATTAACAATGATAATTATTTTATTGGTTTGGGCTTTATAATGTGATTAGCTTTAACTTTTCATACTAAATTTATTTATTCAACAATACAATCAAGCACTCACAAGAAATACATGTATAAAGAAACAGCCAATCAGAATACACTTTGATTATTTTATTGTTAGCAACAATTGGCTTGAAAAAGGCCCAATTGTTGGCTTATTATAGCCAGTTTAAATTAGTAAATTAAATCTATTAAAAAATGTGCTGTTCTTTGTGATCCCTATTGGCACACTAACCTGCAGACAATATGGCGCCCAATCACTGGCTTCTCTTGTGCTAGATTGAACACAGTTTGAATGTCAATATGGGTCACAAAGAAAATCATATTTTAGTCAAAATTATTAATTTAATAATTTAAAATGGCCATAATAAACCAATAGTTGGGCTTTGTCCAAACCAATTTTTAATAAAATTAAAGAAATAAAGTGTATTTTTATTGGATGTTCCTTTGTACTTATATCCAATTGTGCACATTTAATTTTATATTAAACTGAAAGTAAAATAAAAAAGTAAAGTAATTTATAGCAACAAAGAGTTAATCTGAAGCTCTTTGAATGTTTGTTCACACATACACATGATATTGTCAACACAACAAATTATGTTGGCAGTAAAGACAATAAAAGAAAAATTCTAAGAAGGAAAAATTGGTTTAATAATAGTATGCAAAGAAATAAATATATGAGTCAACAAATAGTAAGAGACTTTACAATTTACTTGATAATTGGGAAGTTATCTACAAGGAGAAAAAATTATTCAGTGATATTGTTTTATTGATATAAAAAGGCTTGAGTGAGGTGGTAAATGGGCTTTAAGGCAGAATTTTAAGCACCTATCAGATATTTGGGCAATAAAATTGCTAAGATCAAATAGCTCAACCAAAAAGTAAAGGACAAGCTCAAGGAGGCAATAGTTGGTGACAATAAAATAAATCATCTTAATTTCTAAAGCATTAAATAATAAGGTTGCAACCAGAATTCTCAACATCCAGAAGGATCTTATCTGTGCCTAAAATTCAAACTACATGGTTTTTTGGCAGCCAAGGCCAGGGCAAAGGATCCTGAAATATCTGAGCAATGAAAATAAAAAAGTGCCCTGGACCAGCACCTGAGGAGAATAAGAACACACCTGATAACCCAAGTGAGATGGTGCTGGTAAAGGGAACTGATGGCAAAGAGCCTGAACAAAATAACTAATCAAAAGTAATAATGAAAGTAAAGCTAAAATTTTATATAGGTAAGTTGAACAGAAAGGTGTGTGTGCTAATCAAACCATACTTATCACAAACTTTCTATAGATATTATGTGGGCCACAGTAGGCATCAGCTGGTTCTGACCCCAGCAGTGAGAAAGGAGATGCTGGAAAAATTAACTACAAATTACTTATTGCAGCAAAAGCAGCTCATCAAACTACAAGCTGAATGAAGGTAATTCCAAATGATAGTTTGTGGGGCTAACTACAGCCCCACAGATCAAAATCAGCCCATTTTTTACCTCCCAGATTCAAGAGGCCATTTTTTGTACTTATATGGAAGTGCATGGAGAGGGTTCCCTACATTAACCTCATTGAAATAGAACAGGAACAGGAAGAAATAAAAAATTCTTTCCAAAGGAGTATACCATTTCCTATTTAATATTTTTTAATAAAAAAAATACTGAAATTACCTCTGGCTCTTCTGTGGTTAGCCCTCAGGCAGTGGGCATCTCAGATAACTTTGAGGCTGTGTAGAGAAAGGACGAGACAGATTTACCTTTAAAAATAGATACAATGGTTGGTATAAATCATATAACAATAAGATTAATACCATTTATAATAAAATTTTCAAGTTCTCCACCCTGTTTGTAGGGCAGAGACTTCATTTAACTGTATATCTTGGTTTTTTATCTCATGGGTGTCAAGGCTGAGGTCCACAATCCTTCAGGGCTTAACAAAAAGCTAGGAAAAGCACATAAGTACTTGGATGAAAAGAATATTACTCCTGGGTACAGCTTGGTAGAGCATGTAAGACTTTCAGGAATATTCCTGACAACAACCTTTTAAAAGACAAGGTTTTGTGCACAATTGAGCCTAAAAGCCAAAACAAAAATTGCAGCAGTCCTCCCTGATTGGGGAAACTGTCGCAAAACAGCAAGTTGTTGAAAAAGGATTTAAAAATTCAAAAATTTGGCTTTTATACCCCAGCCACAGGCCGCGCGGCCAGCTGCCAGCTGTCTGCAGACCACACTCCCATCCTGGTGGCTTGCCCATGTGCGCCTGCCGCCACCAGCCAGCCACTTCCTGCTCCTGCCACCCAGACAGCTGGCAGAAGGCAGTGCACCCCCCACAGCGGGACTGTCCACCCCCAACAGATGGGGAAACTTCCAAATCAAGAAACCAAAAAAGGCAATTTCCCTAAATCCAAATGTAGGGGAAAGTGCTGCCCAAATTTGGAATCCACTAGATTTGGATGGGGCTGACAAGCTGCCCTGCAAAGCTGCCAATGCAGTAATTGCAGAAGTGGAATTTTGGTGCATGACAGTGCTTGAAGAGACATCCAAACAATGCAAGTCAGAGATTAGTACTTCATTGCTTTCAACCCCCCTCCAATCCCACTCCCAAAAGGGAATTACAGACAGCACCAAGTGTTTGGAGTTCCCTGTTCAATTTTTTCACTATTCATGCCCCACCAAGGCTTATAGTATATATAAAGCTCAATCACTTGATGATAGTTTGTGCTATCATTGAGAAAATTACCCCTCAATTGTTATCACATAAATCAACCAAGACTTTTACCCTTCAGAAAGTTAAAGACACTAAGCTTTGTCTGCCTTTTCCCAGGACTAGAGGATGAACCACCTTATCTTCTTGGCTGTCCTTACAGCCTGCCTCAGGATTGGGGGCCACCAACACTATCAACTGCATGAGCCATCCAATAATCCAAATGGTGAGTACTTTTACAAGGAGGTAGCACAGCTAAACTCCTCTGATCAGTATTAATGGTCCACACTGGTTTTGCCCCACTCCACTCAGTCTTTAGCTATATACACCCTTGTATACTATGTACTCACATATTTTGCCAGTAATTTTGGTTGTTATAACGTTCACACAAAGGTCTTTTGATGGATGATGACAGTCTATTCCATTGTGACTGCGCTCACCAGGTTCCAAGTGGCAAACTTGGGACCTTAATTAGCTAGAATACTACCCCAATTGTTAGGTCTTTACAGTATGATAGCACCCCTACTGGGGCTAACAACAACAGCCTCAGGCTCAACCATGTTTGGATATCTCACCTTGATATGCTTTACATTTCTAACATCTCTTCTAACTGTCTATTACACCTGCCTTTTCTTCTTCCAGGCCCTCCAATCTAGAGGAGGGCCACCCAATCCACCAATACCCACCAGGTACAGAATGTCATCCTAAGACAGCTTCCTAAGTCCACCATCCACTCCTCTGAGAAACAAGAAATCTTCACCTTGCTCTCCTTCTCCAATACCTTGTTTAAAGCTGAGCCCTGCTGCTTTACCACCAGCGTCTAAAAGGCCCTCACGTGGCAAGTCAACTCACTAGTTAACATAAATATTGGTTTGCTGCAATTGTGCTAAAAGAATCTGGATTACGCCACAACTATAATTCCTTCAGCCAGAAACTGTTGGACTCAGTCAGCTCCCTGGAGGATCTAAACAACACCCGTCAAAAGCTCTACTATCTGAGACAGGGGATGTCTACCACTGCCCACTACACCAAAAAGTTCTCAAAGCTCAATGAAGCCCTTGACCTGGATAGTGATGAAGCCTGCTATCTTTATTATGATGTCCTCTTGCCTCAGGTGCAGGAATCCCTCCTCCACCACAAAGTCCCTGAGACTTACAATGAGGTCATCCAAGACGTGCAAGTTTGGGGATCTAGGTATGAAAATACTCTCCCTGCCAAGCCACCCACCTCAACTCTGTCCAAGTTGAGGTTGCTGGACCCCCCGTCAATGCCAAAGCCCCTGTCTTGGGGTGATCCCTGTGACAGAAATTACAGGATAGAAAGAAGCTATCTCCATGCGGTGAGGAATTACCACCCAAATATACATAGAGTTAATTATTAACCACCATTGTGGCTTCAGATACTGTTTTGTAAAATTTCCAAATGAGATACTAGGATTAAGTAAAACAATTAATCCTAACCAAAGTAGCCCAAGATAAATAGCCTGTGAAAGCATCAGAGTATCTTCAGAATAAAATTCAGGACATTGATATACAACAATATTTTTAGCTTTGAAGGCAGGGGGAGCAACTCTGAGATTGGCAGGCATGAAATTAACATTGGGTGGTGCCAACAACAAATTTCAAACAGCAGGGCCCCATCTTCAAGTAATAATCCGGCTGAGAATCAAATTGTAGAGGATGAAGCGTAAAAATACAACTAAGGATGCATTTTTAAAAGTAAAGTTAGACCAAGGGATATATGATTTTTATTGAGTAAATTTTTGGGAGGACTCAACTCTTAAGGGTTGAAACAGTGAAAGTTTTTCAATATATATCAAAAATTGACTAAGCAATACCACCTGGATCCTGGGCTACTATTCCTTCCACATTGTCAAGTGATTATCTAGTCCATGTTACAAAGAACCCTTGAGTGACCAATTTATGATGACCATGCTGATAAATAAGTTCATATCTGGTGACCCTTAAATTATGTCAATTTATCAACTTAAACTTACGGGGGGAAATTGGATTCAACTGGCAAGCTGGAGCAGCTGTAACCCATTTTTGATCAACTGTTTGATTCAAGTATGTTAAGTAAGTCAGGTTTGTTAAAAGCTTTCTGGCTTTCCAAGCTTTCCCACTCATCCAAATAATCCCCAGCATTATGAATTTACCGTGACATTACCCTCTGCTTTAGCCCAGGCATAATACCACCATCCAGAAGATGGAACAAGGAGAAGTTTTTGTGGGCAGGGGGAAGTTTCATTGCGGCTAAGGTGAGCTTGGGGTGACCAATGGCAGTTGGGTTGCAATCATATAAATCTTGGATAAGATCTGGGTAATTGGAGCAATCAGTGAGGAACCCACAAGTTTTCAGAATCAGGATAACCCTTCCACAACACCAAATATTCCAGACAGTGTTGATTCTTCCTGGAAGCCAAAATATAATTTAACTCATACTCAGGTTCTCCTTCCACAAGAATAGGTTGAGAAGAAAGGATTTCAGTACCCTTAAAAGGAGTAAGTAAGCATTTGTGAAAGGTGGGGAAAATCTTTAAAGCCAGGGGTAAATCTAGTCAATATGCGGAGGGACCAATTTGATGTTCAACTTTGAAGGAACCAACTTTCTTAGGACCTAATTTACGGCAATGGATCTTCAGTTTCATATTTCAGACATCCACCATGACCATATCACCTGGCTGGTATGTTGGATCTTCCTGGCGCTTGCAATCTGCATATTCCTTGTAAGTTGTCACAGCAGTGGCAAGAGTAACCTGAAGCTCCTGATGAACCTGCTTTAATGCAGTGGCTTGATCAGTTGCAGCTTCTACATTGCCAACCAAAAGAGGACCCATGTTGGATGGAGGATTGTAGCCCACATTGGCATAAAATGGCAAAATCTGAGTTGATGTGTGTGGGGCATTATTATATATGAACTCTGCCATGGGTAAATTAGCACACCAGTTGTCTTGTCACACATTAGTGTAGCAGCGCAGGTAGACCTCCAAACTTTGGTTTACCCTCTCTGTTTTTCTATTGGATTGGAGGTGAAAAGTTGTGGAACAACAAAATTTGATACCAAGAATTCTGGTAAAGGCTTCCCAGAACTGAGCAATGAATTGGGGCCCACAGTCACTCACAATCTTCATCAGAATGCCATGCAGGGAGAAGATTCTATTCACAAACTGCCTAGCTGTCTCCACCAAAGTAATTGTGGTTTAGCAGGGGAAAAAGTGTGGCATTTTTGTAAAGCAATCAACCACCATTGTAATTGCATTAAACCTGTCAGAATTGGAAGTTCTCTGATGAAATCCACCAACACCAACGTCCAGGGCCCTGCAGGAGGCTGTAAAGGAACCAAAAAACAGTAGTCTTGTTCCTGCTTGCCTTAAACCAAACACACACCAAGCAATATTGAACATATGCCGCAACCTGCACTGTCAAACCCTTCCAAGAGAACTGTTGGTAGATTAGCTCCACTGTTTTGTTTTTCCCTGGATGACCTGCTGTGGGACAGGTGTGATAGGCCTCCATGATTTCATCCCAAATGGTGCCCTCTGGAACCCACAAGCAAACTTGATGATATAGAACTGGTCCTATCTTGTGATAACCCTGCGGCTGGCCAACCAGATGTGCACATGCTAGTTCCAATAACCTATCATAACTCTCGGACAGAGGCTGTAAGAACTTAACTTTGGAATATAAGTCTAAGTCTGCTCCCTCAGTTAAGGACATGGTGGCAAGTGTAGCAGGCAGAGGTAATACAAAAGGAACCACAGCCTTGTCTGGAATCATAATGTGCAAGTTGAACTTGACGTCCATGCCAGCATCTGGGAGATGGGAAGGATTTCTGCTCAACACATCTGCCAGGTGATTATCAGTTCCCTTAATAAACTTGTAACGGAACTTGTAACTTGTCAGATCACTGTGCCATCTGGATTGGCAACCTGACAAAACCCTGGGTTGACAAGATTATAGAAGAGCTTTAAGGTCGGTCTTTACTACAAACAGATGACACGCCAACATGAGATGGTGATGCTAATGCTTTAAAGATTCCATAACTTCCAGCAATTATTTATTGTAAATCATGTAATTTTGTTCCTGAGCCTCCATTTTATGGGAGAAATACCACACAGGTCTCTCAACACTATCACCAGCCGTTTGTAGCAACACAACAGCCACAGCATATTTAGAGGCATCTGTGGAAAACACAAAAGAAATCTCAGGATCCACATTTCTCAACACAGGTGAAGACAACAAAAGAGCTTTGACTGCTGCAAACGCTTCTGTGCACTCAGGCATCCAGACCAAAGTTGTCTTGCTGCTAGCTGAATACAAGGGGACAGCCACTTCAGACAAGTAGGGCGTGAATTTCTTCAAGAACGTACAGGTAACCAAGAAACTATGAAGCTGGGATACTGTCACAGGCGTAGCATAATCTCAAACTGCTGCTTCCTTGTTGGGGGAAATAGTATGGCCATCCTCAAAGATAATATTACCCAGAAAGGTAATCTTACGTTTAAAGAATTCACACTTATTCCTTTTGATGATCAAATTAGCCTAGAAGATGCACTCTACAGATGCTGAGAGATGAGCTTTGTGAGACTCCTTATCTGGAGAAAACACCAAGATGTTGTCCATATACGCAATAGCACACACCCTCAGGAGATCCCATAGACTGAATCAATTAACTGCTGAAAGCAAGACAGGGCATTCTTCAATCCAAAAGGCATAAGCCTGAACTGGAAGATACCCTTGTTAGTTATGATTGCTGTCAACCATTCTATTCCTTCTGTGATCCTAATCTGGTTGAACACATTCAACAGATCAAGTTTTGAGAATACCTTTGCCTTTGTAACACACCAAGAAATTTTTGCCTTGAGAGGTAAAGGGTAGGAATCAGGAATTGTAATGTTGTTAAAATTCCTGTAATCAACACAAGGACACAGAGACCCATCAGATTTTTGAACAAACAACAATGAAGAACAGATTGACAAAGCCTTCTCAAGGATATATCCTTTTGCCAACATGTCCTGAGTCCACTCCTCCAAACATGCGTCCTTCTTTAAGGTCAAAGGGTAAATAGGAGACATATTACAAATAAGATCAACAATAACCTTAAAGTCAAAGTCAAACTGAGTGTGCTTGGGAAGGGCCTTGCCCCTAGTAGCATTGAATGCTGCAGACCAGAATTGAAGGAATGCTGTTAAATCCAAACTCATAGGTGTAAGAATAGGAACCAACTGGATTTTCTGGGAAGACTGCTCTAATTCTGACATACCCAACAACAGAATATAGATGGATATTCTTGAAGAGTGGTCCACTTGCAGCTCATTTCCTTTTAGCAGGGCTGATACAGTATAGTCCTGCCACCAGCCCACTCCTAAGATAATAGGATATATAAGAGTAGAGCATATGGAGAACCTTGCAGTAAAAAATTGACCTAAAACTACAAATTTCACTGACTTTTTAAGCTGGAAAGAGGGAAATATTTGACAGTTTCCACCCCTTCCCAACATTCCAGGGTGATACTTGAGTTATAACAAGTCTGTGGTCTCAACACTCATGAAGTTCTCAGAAGCACCTGTATCCAAAAAATGGCTGGTCAATAGATAGTTTGATTGTTATTAGGCTACCATAAAACAAGAAGTAATCAGAAGTAGATTTATTTTCTGCAAATGTTGCAACCTCAGCAGGATCTTGCTTATCTTCAGTGGTACAGACAGCAGCTAAGGAGGCATGGTGGTCCTGAAAGTAACACTCAATCATTTCTTGGACAGCATTAGGAAGGACAGGACAATCACAATTAATGGGAACAAGAGGCAACGCCTCAGACTTGACTACCAAATACTTTGCGGGTACAGCATGTTGAAGCATAGCCAGCAAACTCTCAGGAACGGCCACTACTGGCGCTTTTTTTACCTTGGTGGGTTTGTTCAAAATTGCCAATTGCAACTGAGAAGACACACAGGTAGAATAATATTGATACTAGCTGAATGAAGCCACCACAGAACAAGTACCATAAACCCAGGAGCATGTGGCAGTTTTGGCTTTGATTTTCATCGCACCTTGGTTAGAAGTTGACATATTTGAGACCAGAGAAAGAATTTGGTTTACCAGGGCCTCAGTCATGGTTAACAGGGAATCCCAAACCACCAAATCCTAGGCAGTTGGATCAACTGCCAACCACAACACTGAGAGTTTATTCACCTCAGGAACATTGATTGTACAGCAGTAGGCAAGAATATGAGGAAGGAATATTAAGAGCAGAGTAGTACCCTGATGGAAGGCTTACAGCTTACAATAGACTTTGAGCTCCTCAAGAGATACACACAGTATTTAAAAGGGGGTACAGAGATGCATTTTCAGTTAAAACATGTGGATTGTGCTCCACTGCGGACAACAACCATTTACACACGTCCACTGAAACATCAGTCATTAAATGATAAACTTGGTATTTGTGACTAAGGGTGGAGCCAGAATAAGATGACAGGGCCAATACAACTTCACTTGAAATTTCTTTGGTGAAGAGAGCAGGATAATAATCAGGACGCCAAAATAAAATGACACAGCTGAACCAGGAAACAGATGAACTAGACTTGGTCACTGTAACCAAAGAAGGAAACAACAAATTAAAGAACATTCCAAACTGAAAACTTAGAAAAGAACTGATGTAGATGAACATGGTAACCATGGGTATTTTGATAGAAAAGGAGAAGAGAAACATGATTTCATGACAAACTGCTTCCACAAACTCAGAAGTAGAAGAGTTGAGTAATCAGACAGAAATTGTTGGATAGTACAAAGCTGTCTCCAAGTGGTGTGGAATCACCATCAAAATTCACATGGAGTTAATGATTAACCACCAACACAGCTTCAGATACCGCTTTGTAAAATTTCCAAATGAGATACTAGGATTAAGTAAAAAGTTAATTCTAACCAAAGTAGCCCAAGATAAATAGCCTGTGAAATCATCAGAGTGTCTTCAGAATAAAATCTAGGACATTGAGATACAATCAATTTTCAGCTTCAAAGGCAGGGGGAACAACTCCAAGATTGGCAGGCATGTAATTAACATTGGGCGGTGCCAACAACAAATTTCAACAGCAGGGCCCCATCTTCCAGTAATGATTTGGCTGAGAATCAGATTGTAAGGATGTAGTGCAAAATCCAACTACATGATGCATTTTTAAAAGCAAAGTTAGACCAAGGGATATATGATTTTTATTGAGTAAATTTTTGGGAGGACATAACTCTTAAGGGTTGAAATAGTGAAAATTATTTAATATATATCAAAAATTGACTAAGCAATACCGCCTGGATCCTGGGCTCCTATTTTTTCCACATTGCCAAGTGAGTATCTAGTCCAGATTGCAAATAACCCTTGAGTGACCAACTTCTGATGAACATTCTGATAAATAAGCTCATATCTAGTGACCTTTAAATTACATCAATTTATCAACATCAACTTATGGGGAAAATTGGATTTGACTGGCAAACTGGAGCAGCTGTAACCCATTTTTGATCAACTTTTTGATTTGAGTTTTTTAAAATAAGTCAGGTTTGCTAAAGGTTTTCTGGCTTTCCTACTTGGCCAAATAATCCCTGGAATTATGGAACTTACCGTGACAATCCCCAGACCTGGGTGGCTTCATGTTATTGAGCATTAGAAGGCCTGTCATGTGGCACAGGTTCTCTGTTTGTACTGCAGCCTTGCAGGACACACAGTGATGAACTGTACCACCTCACAACCCAGCCCCTTTAAACCTCCCTCCAATCCCCAGCCTCTTATGGCGGCTGAGAAAGGAGGTAATAAAGCCACCCCTTCTCTTTACTCCACTGTTACTATCACCCTGGCTTCCAAAACCTAGAAGATACACACCACCGCTCTACTCAACACAGGAGCCATGGGTAATTTCATTGACCACCTTTTGGTGAAAAGCCTCAGCAAGCAGATCACACCAGGAGGGACTGCCAAGCTGGACAATGGAAGCAATCTACCAGTATACTGTGTTGTGGAACCAACTACTGTGGAAATTGGGGGGATGAGATTTGAACTAAACTTCTCATCCCTGGAGAACCTGGCTTTTCTTGTCATATTAGGAATGTCATGGTGGCAGGAAGCCTGGTGCAACATTGACTTAGACAACCACCAGGTACACATCTCCAGCTTGGATCAGACTGGCTTGGCTCCACTTAGAGATAACCTCACACCAACCAGCACAGTCATGCCTATATTGGTAATTCCCCAACTAGATGAAATTTTGGAGAAGTACACCAATATCTTTAGCAAGATTCCAATACAAGGCCTTCCCAAACAAAGAGTGAGCAGCCTAATGATTGACCTTCTACCAGATGAAACTCCAAAATGGGAAAAGGTCTATCCCACCACACACAGGGTCTTTTATTAAAAGAATACATCACCAAACTAATGGCCAAGGGACACATGAGATAATCTCAATTTTCTTGCTCATCACTAATCTTCTTTATGAAGAAAGGAGACAGAGGACTATGCCCATGTGTGGACTACAGCCCCCTGAACGCCATCACTGTCAAGGACTAATATCCTGTTCCATTGGCAGAGAAGCTCACAGACAGACTGACAGGAGCTTTTGTATTATTAAAATTAGACCTCTGCAATGCGTAGAACCAGGTCAGAATTGCAGAGGGAGACAAATGGGAAACAGCAGTCAGAACGGTTTTTGGCCTATATGAATACCTGATCATGCCCTTTGGACTCTGTAATGCCCCCTCTGCCTTTCAAGCCCTGATGAATGAAATCCTATTTGACCTTCTGGACATCTGTGAGGTGATTTACCTGGACAAAATTCTAGTGTATTACAAGGACAAAGCCTCTCACCTCTGCAATCTAAAGAGGGCTCTAGAGTGCTTATGTCAGGCCAAACTGTATTGCAAGAGAGAGAAATGTGAAGTAAACAAATCAGAGGTAGAATTTATGGGGTACACAACCAGGAAAGGTGGCTTTGTCATTGCATCTCCCAAAATTGCAGTGGTAGTAGAATGGCAGGTCCAGATACCTAATCAAAGTTGAGAGGTTTCCTTGGGCTGGCTAACTTTTACCGTAAGTTCATAAAGAATTTTGCAAAGATAGCAGAGCCCCTCACGTCCCTGACTTTCAAAAGTGTCCCCTATACTTGGACAGAGGAAGCACAGAAATCTTTTGAGGTCCTTAAAACCGCCTTTACCACAGCCCCAGTACTCAGACAACCTGACCCTGAGCTTCATTTTTTTTGGAGACAGATGTATCAGACTTTGCCTTGGGCGCGGTTTTGCTTCAGGAAGGGGAGCCTGGAGTATACCACCCTGTGGCATACTTCTCTAAGAAACTGCTGGGCTGCAAAAAAAACTAAAATGTATACAAGAAGGAACTCATGGCCATAGTTAAAGCCTTTGAACACTGGAGACAATACTTAGAAGGAGCCAAGCACACAGTCATTGTCCGCACCAACCATAGGAACCTTCTCTAATTCACAGAGAAGAGAAAGATCTGCCAACAACTTGCCAGATGGGCTCTGGATTTGTCCTCCTACGACTTCAAAATCAGTTACATCCCAGGGCACACCAAGGACGCACCAGACACCCTGAGAAGACGAGAAGATCACAATGACAGAGACCAGTCCTACAGCCATTTCAACACCCAACCAGTCCTAGACACCAACCAGTTCCTGATGGCTGTCCTTGGGGCCTCCCAACCACTATCATCCTTGGAAGAAGAGGTCAAGAACACCCAGAAGGATTCATCACTCATCAAAGACCTATTAGCCAAGATAAATTCCATGAAACCTGACCCAAACTACTTGACCCACAAAGCTTTCCTTTACAAGCTTAATAGGTTGGTGGTACCTCCAGGAGCAATTCAGAACCAGGTGCTACAAGAGCTGAATGACTCCCCACTAGGCAGTCACAGTGGGATCAAGAAAACTATGGCACATCTTTGGATTAGCTACTGGTGGCCCTCCATGTTTCCCCAAGTGAAGAGCTATATTTCACAATGTGTATCCTGTATGAGGAACAAACACTCAACCCATAAACCACATGGACTGCTCCAACCACTCCCAATTCTATCCATGCCATGAGAATATATCTCTATGGACTTCATCATGGACCTACCCCCAGTCAAGTGTTCACAGGGATCTTGGTTATTGTGGACCGCCTCATCAAAGCTTCAGAGTTCATTGCTTGCTTGTCTGGGATGTCAGCCACTGACACAGCTCAATTATTCCTCAACCACATCTATTGCCACCACATTCTCCCCAAAGACATTGTTTCAGACAGAGGGACCCAGTTTACCTCCAAATTCTGGGGCAAAATAATGTGACAGCTCCAATTAAAACTCAATCTGTCAACAGCCTTCCACCCTCAGACCAATGGCCAGAAAGAGCGGGTTAATCAGATATAGGAGACCTACCTTTGCGCCTACATCAACACTAGCCAGGATAATTGGACTAACCTACTTCCCTTGGCCCAGTTCAGCTACAACAGCTCTTACCACTCAGGGGCTAAGATGTCCTCATTTATAGCCAACTACAGTTTATCCCCACAAGGAATCCACACCAAGGGCTGCCTAGGAACAGTAACTCAAGCCAATGAATACTTTCAAAATATGAGAGCAACCCAGAAGAGCTTACAGGATAATCTCCAAGATGCCCAGAAGAAGTACAAGGTCCAAGCTGACAAACACTGATGAGCCAACCCCAAATTTGAAGTAGGCTTCAATGTATACCTTGACACCAAGAATCTCAAGATAAACCTAGCTGGTCAGAAGTTAGGACCACTCAAAGTTCTTCAGAAAATCTTGGACACAGCTTACAGGGTACAACTTCCTGAACAGTTGAGTGCCCACAACATCTTCCACATATCTAATTTAGAAGCAGAGAGAGGAAGACCACTCACACATCAGACTAAGGATAGCAACCCTCCGCCAACCACCCTAAAACACACTCCAGAGTGAGAAATAGAAGCTATCCTAGGATACAGGAAAGTTTGCAACCAGATCCAGTTCCTAGTCTCATGGTTGGGGTATCCATCAGAATCAAAATTACAGAAACCCGCCAAAATTCTTGCCAACACTCCTGAGCTCATTGCCCAGTACTGCCAACAGACAGGACAGCCAAAGGGAGAAGGAAAGGTGACTGTCAGGAATATTTCTGACAACAACCTTTTACAAGACAAGGTTTTGTGCACAATTGAGCCTAAAAGCCAAAACAAAAATTGCAGCAGTTCCCCCTGATTAGGGAAACTGTTGCAAAACAGCAAGTTGTTGAAAAAAGAATTTAGAAATTCAAAATTTTGGTTTTTATACCCTGGACAGCTGTCTGCAGACCACACTTCCAGGCTGGAAGCTTGCCCACATGCACCTGCCGCTGCCAGCCAGCCACTGCCCACCTGCCCGCTCCTGCCAGCTGGCTGGGTGGCAGGAGGCGGCACACCCCCCACAGCGGGAATGTCCACCCCCAACAGATGGGGAAATTTCCAAATCAAGAAACCAAAAAGGCAATTTCCCCAAACCCAAATGTAGGGGAAAGTGCTGCCAAAATTTGGAATCCACAAGATTTGGATGGGGCTGACAAGCTGCCCTGCAAAGCCACCAATGCAGTATTTGCAGAAGTGGAATTTGGGTGCATGACAGTGCTTGAAGAGACATCCAAACAATGCAAGTCAGAGATTAGTACTTCATTGCTTTCAACCCCCCTCCAATCCCACTCCCAAAAGGGAATTACAGACAGCACCAAGTGTTTGGAGTTCCCTGTTCAATTTTTTCACTATTCATTCCCCACCAAGGCTTATAGTATATAATAAAGCTCAATCACTTGATGATGGTTTGTGCTATCATTGAGAAAATTACCCCTCAATTGTTATCACATAAATCAACCAAGACTTTTACCCTTCAGAAAGTTAAAGACTTTAAGCTTTGTCTGCCTTTCCCCAGGACTAGAGAATGAACCACCTTATTTTCTTGGATGTCCTTACAGCCTGCCTCAGGATTGGGGGCCACCAACACTATCAACTGCATGGGCCATTCAATAATCCAAATGGTGAGTACTTTTACAAGGAGGCAGCACAGCTAAACTCCTCTGATCAGTATTACTGGTCCACACTGATTTTGCCCCACTCCACTCAGTCTGTAGCTATATACACCCTTGTATACTATGTACTTACATATTTTGCTAGTAATTTTGGTTGTTATAACGTTCACACAAAGGTCTTTCAATGGATGATGGTGGTCTATCTCATTGTGACCGTGCCCACTGGGTTCCAAGTGGCAAACTTGGGACCTTACTTAGCTAGAATACTACCCCAATTGTTGGTTCTTTACAAATATAGGATGCTGTAATCTTGGTAGCCATTACAGGATGGTTTCATCCTAAAAAAATGATTCTTATATCCAATTGGATCTTAGTCTTGCTTTTATCAATCTGTCAGGAAGTATTTAACCAAGGGGTACAGTTCATGTATGCCCTGGTATTAAAGATTTTAATTGAGCTTTGGAAGCAATTTCTAGAACTCTACAACACAAGTTCCTAATAGATTCCTTTTGTTCTCTATTTACATAGATCTAAATGGAAAAACGCAACAAATGGCTCCACTACTTGGTGTTTTTTTAAAAAATGTTTAAAAACTTATAACTTTTTGTTGAAAAAGATTTTTACTACTGGTACTATTCTTAGTACTCAATTATATAAATCACAGTATTATTTAAAACTCAAAACAAAAAAGATAAGACAATCACTTAATTGGTTAGCTGTTTAGCAATAATTGCAGGGGTGTAAAAATTGGAATAAGCATGGATTTTTGCCATCACATAATCAGGACAATTTATGCACCAGCCTATAGAAAATTAAATAAGGCTTTAGGACCAGCCAGGGTGCCTTGGTTGCCAATGTTCTTAAGCCATCCAAAGACCTCCTCAATTGGATTAGAAAGTGAGGATATGAGGTAAAAACAACAGGTACATTGGCCCTGTGGCCAATTGCTGTTGGCCAATTTCCACACCTGTCTCAACCATTGGAAATTCATCAATAATGTCAGCCACCTTGTGAATCCCAACATTATCCAAAAAACAATGTTGATAAATCCCAAGATATTGAGCCTGAGATGCTCCTGAACCAATTGGAAAAATTCAATGAAGGTATCACTACTGTGAGAGCCTCTTATCATCTGGTACAATCCAATCCCAAGAGGACCAAGAAGGGCTACCATCAAGTAAGGCACAGCACAAATATGCGCACACTGGGATACACCATCCTTGGCACCTTTGGGCACATAGCTTTAGACATTGTACATGGCCAACACAAAAGACAATTCATCAATATGATAGAATTTTACTGTGCCCCTGACATTTAGCGTGGTGTATGTCTCAGTGTATTTTTGATAGTTCTCAATACTGGCTGGGCTATTTCAATTGTATAGAGAAACCCTGAGTTTTTTCCAAGAGAATATCAATCTCTTTACCCCGCAACAGTAAGAAAAAATTGAGGCCTTGATTCCAAAAATGGATCTGGCCATGGACTGTACATTTCCAGTTCAAGATGGCAGTTCTGCTCAATTCACTATCAGATGGCCCAAAAGTGTTCTTTAACCAATAGAACTGGTTTGCGCTTGGGTTTCTATGAAAATAGAGCCAAACCTGTTTCTAGGTAGGTTGCATGGAGCCTGTGCACAGATTTTTTGAAATACCAACGATGGCTGCAGCCTTCTTGTAGTTCCAAGTTTCCTTGATAAGCTTGATAAGGGTTTCACATGGGAGTCTGAGATCATGGTGCTCTTGAGTTTTTGGTGGTAGGCAACAAAACATCTGGTTCTGCCAAGACACAGGGAATAGGCACCTGCCTGAAGAAGGCAGCAAAATTTTGAGCATCTTTTGCCCATTCAAAGTTTGATAATACTTTGGCTCTTTGTTGTTGCCTTCCCCTTTGCCATCACTCACATAAGGCTCATATATGGTATCTAGAACAGGCTTAACACTCTCTATAAGACTGGCAGAAATACTATCTTAACAGTACTCAGAGTTGTACATCAAGGACACTCTCTCAGTAGTGATGGTGCTCACTGTTCTAGTGATGGTGACTTTGGTGGCCTTTCTGAACAGCTTTGGAACTCTAGGGTTAATACTTCTCAGTCTGTCATTCTGGGTGCCCTGGGCTTGTTGCTGTGTCTGGGTGGCTTGAGTTTCATTCCCTGTTTACAGCTACTCCCACATTCTTCTTCCTGGGCTACAGCTACTATGTTATTTGACTCACAAGGGCGTCAATGTCTGTGGCATACTCCTTCAGCTCATTGACTCTATTGTTGTGATGAGCCCGTTTTTGTATACAATGAAGTTCAAAAAGTAAAATTGGATCAATTTGATTATAAGTTTTATCTAATGTATTTCTTTTGTTTGTGTATAGCAACCCCAAAGCTTGTATTCACTACCATTTATTTCACATTAAGCTATAAAATCCCTATGTTTACTGTTTTTGGCTGTAATGTGCACTTTTGGCTGCATGGATTGGTAGATTTGATTTTTTTGATAAGTTTCTCAAAATATATACTCAGAATATTATATTTCAACATTTTGCTCTAGATTGTATATCTTACTTGGAATATATTGATAACAGTGTGAGAACCTGACTGATATGTTTTGCTACTTGATACTTTTGTTGTTTGCGCCAGTTGATATATGGGGTTGTGGTTGGATTGAGATATTCACTTCAGTGCCTGAGTCCATCTTGCTTTCAAATAACTTACTGAACATAGTAGCCTTGTGATGTGACTGAAATTGTTTTGTTTGTGTGTTTAGTTGTATGATTGTTACTTTCAAAGAAATCTGTTTTTAGTATGCTTCTTATGTTGTGTCTGGACATCTTTGCCCATTGGTGCTCTTTTGTCTGTGAATTGAGCTCATACTTTGCTAAAAAGGGTGCGTTTTGCTCTGAACTGGACAGACTTCATTATTGGGTAGTATGTTCTTGTTTATCTCAAGAATCTATAAAACTACTGTATTTTTGAGATGCTGCACTATAAATTTATAAGTGAAAATTAAGTATTTTCTGTTTTTTTGGTATTCAAAATTGCAAACACAAAAAACACCCTCTTGAAATTGATTTGAGATGGCACAGCCTGCCATAAACAATGTGCTAGCTTATTTATGTTGACTTTGCTCATGAGAGACTATATAGCCATTGCAATAATCAAGCAGATATTGTTTTTACTTAAAATTGTTTGCAGGCTTTAAAAATGTGCCATAGTCAAATTGAAATGTAAGATGGGAGTACCTTTTTGTAAACACTTATACTTGACTTTGAAAGCCCAACTGTGACATATTTGCTTCAGATTAAATTTAGAACATATAATTATTTTCTTGATTCCAAACAATAAAGATATATCAAACGGGCATAAATGGGCTATGCAAATACTGGCTAGCTCTTTGCCTAATCAGAAAGCAAAGGTGGGGTTGGCCAGACCTTGCTGCGGATTTCATAAAAAGGTGACGATATAATGGGCTTTGAGTTAGACAAACCTGTTGATGGATCCTTGATTTGTTAAAGATGGCTGCTGGATAGTGGAAGCAGATTGAATGTTCACTATAAACGCTTAATGGATTGGAGTTCACATCCTTTGATCTGCTGCTTAAATCATGAGTTTTGTTTCAAGTCAGATAGGCTTGACAAGGCATGTTTTAAGAGCTCAAGCTTATTCTAGATTCCACTTTACAAAGACCTTTAAGATACCCAATATCAAAATAGACGCAAGAAAGTTTTCATCCAACTCTGCAAATAAAAACAATCAAAACCATGTCTCTAACTTGGATTTAACTTCAGAAATAATTGCAAACGCCCCTGGAAGCTTGGAAATAGTTATTCAGAATATAGTGGGTCTGAATCACTCAATCCTGCTTGCAGTTAGTTCCTTTGGCGGGTTGTCATGGTTTGCAACCATCATTGTTACAACTATCGCACTTAGAACATGTACCACTTTACCGATAGCTATTTACCAGCAGAGAAAAGTTGCTATGTTAAACGCTCTCAAGCCAGTCCTCGAAGCCTGGGGAAACACTTACAAGCGACAGTATGGCTCAAAGCCTCTCATCGATCCAACCTCGATCCTGTTCCTCCAAAAGGGAATTGAAACTCGGGTTAGCTTAATATTTTGTTGCCTCTTTTGATTATTTTATAATTTTTGAAATTGTAAAGAACAGGTTTGGACTACAAGTTTTAGTTTCCTTTTTTACTTTGGCTTTAAAGTCGTCTAACCTTATCTTAAAGTTATGAAGCCTATGATTCCCCCCTAGTAGAAGTAGACTCGCCTAGTTTAGCACAGTTAAAATATACGAAGGACAAAACAGACTATTTATAGAGTGTGAGTTAAACCACTTTTTTAGCATAAACTTCGCTGTCGGTTTATAAACTTTGGAATGATACCTGTTAATGACTTACATTAGCATATTAAAGGGTGTGACGATGGGCATACATAATTGGTTTAATATTTTGTTGGGGTATTTATGATTCCGTTTTCATAACAAAGCTTTAGAGTTATTTCTTTTTTATATTATCGAGCTTAGAACAGCCGTTATCACTCCTTACTTATTTAATATTGACGTTGAATTTTTAGTATAAGAAGAAGGTCCAGCAACTATATAAAGATTATGGATATAGCCCTCTGGCACTTTATGCGCTGCCGTTCGTACAACTCCCCTTGTTCTTTTCCATGTCATTTACGATTCGGTCCATGAGCGGCTCGCCCTTGTTTGGCTGGGAATCTTTCGCCAATTTAACGAACCCGGAATGGCGACGGGTGGGATATCTTGGCTTTACGACCTCACTCTCCAAGACCCCACGATGATCCTGCCCTTTTGCCTCGTAGCGGTACATCTGCTGAATATCGAGGTATTCCTTGTTTTTCCATGCCTTACAACTTAAGCTTTCAACCCTCCTATCGGTGAGCCAAATGACACGGAATCAGAAGATCCTATCAAATGTTGGCCGTGGGCTTGGAGTCCTCATGTTTCCCGTGGCTGCTGTCTCGCCGATGGTAAGTGGAACGTTTTCTGTCGCTGATCCATGCTTCAAGGCTCTTTCGGTGTTTTGGATCACTTCGGCCTCCTTCAGTCTACTGCAGAATGTTATGCTTCGCTTATCCATCGTCAGACGGGCACTGAAGCTTCCGGCGATCCCAGCACCAACTGCAGCTGCGTAACTCGAGAAAGGAATATTTTTCTATTGACCAAGGCGGAACCTACCACTTGATAGATTTCAATCTTGAACAATAACCAATGTACCCCAGTACTGGCACCTGTTTCTGCTTCAAATCTAAGGGGTGGAAGTTTAATCTGTACACCACAAGTCCATCACATCTACTGGGCCTGCAGTAGTACTAAAATGATGCAATAAAGGTAACTTAAGGAACCTGAGATGATTTTTTTCTACCAAGGGCTTTTTCCAATCCAAAAGCCCCTACATGATTTAAAGCGATATATCAAAAGGTAAATATATAAACTGCAATGCCTTTATCCTTTGGTAACCTATATGCTATCTTCCCTATTATCCTAAATTACTGAACTTGCCAAGTTCAGCTGCATCAAGATGAAGATTTCCAAACACACATACTATAATAAGATGTCTTTATTGTTCTAGACTGTATGAAACCTATCCCTCTATCTGTGGCCATCAGTGGAGAAGGGGATCACCAATGTTCTGACTTGGTAGTGTTATCATAGTGGTCAGGATCAGGCAATTGTACAAACTCATTATTGAGAATTGATCAACTTTATGCCAACACAAGCTCCTAAAAAGGGTTGCCTGTTGTAGGTTAGCTGCATGATCATCCCATGTATACCGTGAGGCAGTGGCAAATTTGGTGGAAATCCAGTTGCAATAGTTCATTGAATTTTTTAGACTTTTACCAGGCATAAGTTTGATGCCACTCATCACATTTGTTGTTTCTGCTTGAGATGCTCATGTACCATTAGTATCGATGAGTAGGCAACTTTTGGGGAAGCTTCAGAGAGTGATTTGGAGAAGAATATCTTTATTGGATAACAAGTTAGGCTCTTATAGCCAGAGATATTGTGGCAGGGATATAAGCTGGATCAGCAGTCAGGTATCAGGGCTCAGATAGGGGATGAGCGGGTAGATGGACAAATCAGGTGGAAATTGGTTTGATGCCAAACCAGGCAAATCTTGGATAAATTGCTTTAGTAGCAAATCAGGCAAGGTATTGGATGTCCAGTTAGGTTGGCAGTAGCTGGACTATTCCAACATCCAGCTCTCTGACACCCTCCCTCTTTAAGGGATCATCCAGGTACATCAGGTAGAGGCCTGGTCTTGACAGCAGTGGCTTGGTGTTCCTGAGTTGGTCCCCAGTAGATACTAGCCGGCTAGAGTGTCCCCCTTTGCTGAGGCAGAGGTGTTATCAATGGTATTTCTTTGTAAGTGGTTTATTAGCTCCTTGGAATTCAACTAGGTATGTGTTTCTATTTGATCTTCATTTAAAAATTCTTCCAGGGCCTCTGTGTACTGAGTCCAGTTTTCTTCTGTTCCCTGCCAGGACCCAAACAGGGGCATCAAGCAGAAGTGGCTCCTCAGTGAAGGTCATCTTTTGTACTTTGAGTCTCTTGCTTTCCACTATTTTAGCTCTGAGACGTATGTGCTGTAGTGCCCAAGCTTGTTCTACTGCAGGTGGTTTCCCTGGAGGGTCTTCATGTAATGTTGATCGTTACATGCAACTATCCCGGGTTTGTATCCATAGATTAGTTTGGATGGTGACTAACTGGTCCCTTGGTTGATGTGCACTCGAGATACCATAAATTCATGTTTCACATATAGTGACCATGCATCATTTGGGTTTTCATCCCTTGCTTTCTCAAGTGTTCTTATGGGGTGGCCATTTAGGCATTCAGCTCTACCGTTGGCTTGCGGCCTGTATGGCAAGGTTGTGGGGAGTATGATGTTTTTGGCTTGTAGGTTACTGTTCACCTGACATCTGGCTAGCTCTCTGTCTCCATTACTGACGATGCAGTCTGGGGCCCCATAGCCGGCTATGATTGCCTTGATGATGAAGCAGTCAGCTGGTTCTTCTCTGTGATCCTTAGTTGCACAGAAGGTTGGCTGGCAAGTTGCAACACCAACCACCACAGTTAAGAGAGGTTGCCCAACTTTGGCTTCCAGGGATGGCCCCACTATCTCCCAGCCCCAAACTTTGAATGGTTCAGGGCCGTTATTAGGTCACTGCTTTTTGTGTCGCTCTGGTGCTGGAATATCTTTCACATACCAGGGGCTTATCTAGCACGTCTGTGGTACCCCCTTTAGGTTCAGCCGCTGTACTGTTCCCTTAGATGTTAGGTATAGGGTGTTGCCCTTGGTGTGACCTAGTAACCAATGGTGCCTGAGGTTTGTGTCGACTCTCTGTGCCAAGGGTATATATGGTATGTATATGTCTTTGATAATGTGATTCATGGTGCCATCAGAAACTTGGAAGTGTTTTTTGTCTCTTACTAATGTGGCATGGGTAGTCAATGAGCTGCAGGACCTTTGCCTTTGGTCTTGTAGCATGTGGTGTATAAGTTAGACCAGTCCAGATCAAGATGATCAGGGTGATCCTACCTAGGCTGACACAATCTAGAGAGAGCATCAGCTGTGACCAGCTCTGCCCCCTTTTATATTGGATGTCCAAGTTTACCTGTTCCAGCAAGGAAATCTGTTTTGCTTGCTGCCGTGCAAGGGCGCCTTTTGTTTTGAAGTATATCAAGGATTCATGGCCAGTTAGTACCTGGACGTTTAAATGTCCTTCTAGGTAACATCTTCATTTCTTGCTTGCGTGGTATATTGCTAGCAATTTCTTATTATGTATAGGGTATCTCTGCTCAGTGTTAGTTAGTTTTCTACACTCATAACATACTGGCAGGAAGTCTTTCTGTCCTGGTTGGCGGATGTGTAGCACTGTGCCAATGGCAGTGTCACTGGCATCCAACTTAAACTTGTAGCACCTGTTGTCATTTGGGTATTGTAAGATTGGTGCTTTGATCAGAGCTTGTTTTAGTAGTTGGAAATTCTTGTCACACTCTGGAGTTCATATGAGTTTCTTTTTAGTGTAACTTCTGGTTAGATCATTGATGGGTGCAGTTAGTTTTCTGCAGTCTCTTATGTATTTCCTTAATTAAGCTATCATCCTGAGAAAGCATCTTGCTTTTTTCACAGGCAATAACACTCATGTTGGCCAGAAAAATGAATTTCACTAAGGAACTTCCTAGTCATGTGTGCTTAATTCCCATCTTAGGTCTTGGAAGTGTGAACCCAGAAAACAAGGTGAAAATGTGACCATTTGATACAGTTTAACATTAAGCTTATTGAGGATTTCACTTTAACCCAATTTTATCTTTACTTTTACTAATGAAAAGTTGATTTTTTATCAAGTTTAATACACAACGTAAAAGTGTCAATGCCAACACTTTTTAGGTATACCCTATTTTTATAATGTAAATAACACACTTACAATATAAATACTATTATGACACTTAAGTTGACTTTAATATCATAAATAGATTTGTGGCTAATGACAATCCCATAATTTAAGCCCAGCTACCTATGTAAATTACTATAGGATTTATTGTAAAAAGTAATGTTGACATTCAACACTTTCTACAATTTGTATGTGATCAATCACAGGGGTAGAGATAAGCAAATTATAGTGGCACACATAAGCCTAAATTACTATGCCACAACCTAATGAGAATGTCGTCAGTGGGAAAGTTGACACTTTATCTTTTCATATCTGAAGACAACATTTTAACAGCTTTCAATATACCCAATAAGATAAAATAGCATATTTCCACTACCCAAATATAATTTTAATGAAAATAAAGAACTTTGACAATTTTTACCCTGTTTTTATGTTTATTTTATTGTGTTTTTAACTTTTCTCTTTCATATTTTTGAAATTTTAAACTCAAACCTATCTCAAGTTATAATCTTTTTGCATTTATCTTTTAAATTTTAAATTGTTGTTTTAACCTTTGATAAAATACACACTTTTACCCAGATTTTTATTTATAAAATTTCAATAAAAGCCTTAAAAGCTTGAAAATTTATGATATTAATCATACTTATTTTTTGTTTTCTTTTTTAATTGTATTTTTTCTTTTTAGAACTTTTTATTTGTTAGTTATAGTGTCAGGGCCCAAGGGCTCCCAACTCTGATCCATTTAAACTATAGTCTAAGTGAAGTACTTTATTTATTATTCAGACCAAGAATGATCACAATGGGGAAAATGGAACTAGATTCTTTTTATACTATTTACATTGGTCTTTGGGATTCTTCCAGATTATTCCTAAAGTTCCTTGTCTCTCTATCTGGGGGGTCATGCTAAAAGTTTGAGACATCAGCTGACTAATTCTAATCATATTCCTTTGGCCAGATTCAAAGTTCACGCTTTGTCTCAGTTGGCCATCTAAAAATACTTTGGCAGGATTCTCCTCATCTGGGGCTTTTCTTTGAGAATAAGAACGTCTAAAACTGATCACTGAAAGCTGAGATATGATTTGATTTTCCCACTCACTAATTGTTGCTTGTCTTGATTTGAAATCCAATCTCACAACCATTTTGGGACATGTTGACAAGGTTTTTGAACTTGGCTCTTTAAATTGCCATAACTTTTGATCTAGGGTACCGAGGAAGATCATCAAGATGGCTTTCTGACAGCAAGAGATAGCTTTATTGATCCAAGCTTTTAAAGCGTGACTTTCTAAAGTTACCATGCCATGGCAGACCATGACATATAGTACAATAATACTTTAAAGCATACAAAGGGCACCAAGTGTCCCTCAAAGGCTACCAAAGCCTGAATTAAAAGCCTTTGTACTCAAAGAAGCCTGCACCTAAGTCTCCTTCCAGAAAGGAGCCCTCCCCCAAGCCCTCCCCTGAGCAGAGCCCAGCTCACTTCACTGGGGGGTGAGTAATCTGATAGGTCTCTCACAAATTACAGCTTTTATAACTCAGCATCAGATGAGGAGTCCATCAAGAAGCAGTGCTCAACTCAAAAGTCCCCCCAAGGATAAGAGCCCCACACATGAGGAGCACAAGGACAGACCTCATTCTTCCTCCTCCACCAATATTACTTCATTGCAGATCATCTGGGGATGATTCCAAGCTGCACTCTGGTTACTTCCCTGGCTTCTGTCATGCTGCTGGGCCCTTGGAGCCTTTGTTGGCTCATAATATCTGCAATGTTGATGGGAAGTTCACAGTTTCTTCCTCCTTGCTCAAATACTTCCCCATCATGAGTGTGAGGATGGGTCAGCCATGGTGGCTGATGGGTCCATTTTCTTCTGCAACAACACTGACTGGGGCTTCAAGAGCCATCATTACACCTGTAAGAATTTTTGTTCCCAGTTCAACTCAGTATCAAGAGCTGAGACAAATTATGAACCATCAAGGGTGTGCATATCTACATCATGCCCAACACTGTTATATCCTGCCGCCTGAAGCAATATCTTGTTCAGGTGATACCCACATCAAAGGATCTTTCTTCCTCCCAGCTATATATGTTTTCCTGTAAGCATCTGTCTAAAATCAATCTGAATAGGGTGTCAATCCATAACCAGTTGGTTAACCTTGTAAGTGATAGGTGCTAACCTTCTGGCCAAGAGCGCCACTAGTACCAAAGACCTGGTCCTCACTGAAGCCCTCAAAACAACTGAGGATGGTGAGATGTTCATTTCTCATGAAAATAAGAAGAGAGTGAAGGATAGATTCATAGTGTAATGAATGACATTTCAATACTTGTATTGAAACCCCAGGAATTGAACCCCCACAGAAAATACCTTGCACCAACCAGGATAGACAGGGACCTGCCAGCCTAAAGTTGAGCCAAACCCTGGGCCGCAAGAGATACCTTTCCCCAATCAGGAAGGACAGGAACCTGTTGGTCTGCCAGCAGTCAAGACTGAAAGTTCAATACCTGTTTTGAAAACCCTGGAATCAACCTCTGACTGTCTGAAGACAAATTGAGTCACTAAGAATGGACAGGAACCCGCCAACCTGTTGGGTCAGGGACTCAAGTTATTGGATTATCCTGAAACCCACTGGATTGATAAGAGAGACCCCCTAAATGGTCATCAGGTTGCCACCAGCCTTGTGTCACTAAAGGCCCTGACTTACACAGAAGTTGTGGCCTGCCTAAAGAAGGTGCAGATGAGGTCTAATATTGGGCTTGCCAATGAACATCAACTGCTGCCAGTCTCTAGTCCAGAATGGGCAATACAATTGGTCATCTAAGGTGATGTAATGAACTGCAGTGGCAGAACAAAGCACCGCCACCTCTATTCATCAGAGCAGGCCCAACCAGAATCTGCTGCCCTCAAAACCTTAAGCCAAGGTCCATGCCCTGCCAGCAAATTGTTCACAGACATAAAGTCTGCAAAAATTGAAGAAGAAAAATTACATGGTATAAGAACCCCAGCGGTATGGGGATAACTATATTGTCATTTTTGATAATAAAGATTTATGAACCTTTGGATTGAGTGAATCCTATCTTATTTAGTTTTAGTGATCTTTTATCTCAACTCTGGTCAAGTAGGCAACCAGGCAACCACCCACTCTAGAGATCAACCTGCCAACCCATCTCTGGCGCTATACTGTCCCCCTGGAGCCCCCTTTGAACCTGTGTATTTCACTGGATACCCCCCCCCCCAAACCCCACCTACTCTGAGTTCAACTTGGAGAACATACTAATTGCTGACCCCTTGGCAGGGACTAGAGAGACCAAAACTATAGGTTGCAAAGGAAATTTGTATGTGAAGCCACCAAGATTGTTTAAAGACAAATACAACTACTTGCCCACTTACTTTGTCATTATGACCCCGCCTTTAACACTGCAACCTGACCGCCCCATGGAATCTACTGCCGCTGCCAAGACTACGTCCACCCAGATGTTTGGAGTACTCTACATTACTTTGACAGGCTTGGTGGACTCTATGGTGCCCAACCCCAGACCATGGTCTTTACTTGGGCTATTTCTATCTTACATTATCAAGTTACCACACATCCTATAGTGGGCATTACCCTCTGGCCCAGCAAGACTCTGTCCTGAGTCACCTAATGCCTCTATCTATGCCTGGCTTCCTGAAACATAGCCTAAAGCACAAAGGCAAGCTTTAAGCATCTCAATACTGCAATAGCCTGGCTGTGTGACAACATTTTCCCCTCTCAAAACTAAAGGTTTGGAACAGGACTTGAACCCTGGTCAAGTATGCTCACAAGCTACCAGCCCTGAGGACCAGGGGGTGATTACCCATGCTTTTTGGGATCAAATCCTCTCTGATTTGAACCACAGATACTTTTGTGACTGAAAGATTCAAAACTGGCCCACCAATGGTGGTGCTCACCAAAGAACACAATTTATTTTCTAATGAAGGGGGAAAAGCCTCATTATTGGTATGATGATCCTGAAGTCTTCCCTTGTAACTAGTCAGAACCCCACCTTTGAAGGCATTGCAAATCAGGAGGCCACCCCAAGAATATCTCTCCAGAATAGAGGAGTTGTTATTATCTTATAGATAGATTATTCAATGAGAGCCTTCCCTGAACCAGTGCCATTTTGCTGCCCCAAACCCTGGACCACCCACCTGTCCAAATCATCATTTCCTGTCAGGATAATGCATCCCAATTGGGGTCCTGTTGGTCTCAGCTGCCAACTTAATTTGTTGGGAGGAGGGAAAGGCCCATCATAAAAGGGGTGATAACTTGATGAGTTAAGATGCTGAGTGGCCTACCAAGGCCCATGCTCCAGTGGAGGGTACTATTATCACGGTAGTTTCCATAATGCTGGGTATTATCTGTCCTAACCAGAAAGCCAATTAATCAATGAACCAGTTAACCAAGTTGACAGATCTAAATCAAAATGTTGATTGAAAATAGGTTACTGCCGCTCCTATTTTTCAGCAAAATACAATTTCCCAGGGAAGATTGACACTGATAAATAGACATAGTCTAATGATCACCTGATACAACCTTGTTTATCAGAATGGTCATCAAAATATAATCACACAAGGGTTTTTCACGTGCTGGACAAGGTATTCTTGGAATGAGACAGAATAGGAGCCATGGATTCAGGTGGTATTACCTAGTCAATCATTTTGGTAAATATCAGAATTTTTCACTGTTCAACTCTTAAGAGCTGAGTCCTCCCTAAAAAATTATACTCAATAAACTTAAATTACCTCCTGGTTAACAGTTATTTAAAATTCATCTGGTAGTGGGCCTGCTCCGCCATATTCCTTACAACTTGATTCTAAATCAAATTGTAACAGGAAGATGGGGTCCAGCTTTGGGCTCCACATTGTCTAAGCCGCCTAATGCTACACCAATGGCTGCCAATCTTGAATTTTTTGCCCCAGAATCCAAAACAGAGACTATTGCTACTTCTCAATGTCCAGAGTTTTATTCTGAGGACTCTCTAATCTTGTCACAGACTATTTATCTGGGACTTCTTTGGTTGGGTTTGATTATCTTATTAAATCTTAGTGTATCTTTTAAAAATTCACTAAACAGTATTTGAAGCTTTGCTGGTGGTTAATCATCAACTCCCTATGAATTTGGGTGGTTATTCTAAACCACTTAGATACCTCTTCATACTAACCAGCAATTTCTGTCACAACTATGGTGTTAACTATTCCAACCAAGGTAATGTAGGCTATGCCTGCATATTGGTTGGAAGATGGGGTGGAATACCAGGGCTGAGGGAAAGCGGTCAGGTTTGGGTGTGGGGGGTGCTTTCATATCAACTTGGTAAGCTGGAAGATAGTTATATTTCTCAAAGAATAATACGGCTGAGTGCTTTAACCAGGCTCCTCTGTGATGAACTGTTCTTAGGGTTATTTTTCTGGCCAGGAAGTCAAAGCAGAGAATATTTTCCAAGGGGAACTCCTTGTATTCCGGCTTGAAAGCATATCCAGATAAATGTACTGGACCGTAAGGAGCTCCTGACAGACAATAAAATGCAGGCCAGGGTTCAAGAACTCCCTCAGTTGTGTGGACTTTAAGGCCAAGATTTTCTGTTGGAACAGTAGTGAAATGAAAAGTAACTGAGGCTAAATTCAGAATAAAACAGTAAAACCAAGGTCCCATAATCTTATCTATTTCAGAATGGTAATACCATTTTCCAAGCATTCACTGGGTTTAAATATTATTCACAATGCTAAGTTCTGCTTGAACCATCATCTGATAGCTGAGTTGCTCATTTTCTTCTGGCTCAAGAGTTCCAGGGTCATAATGTACCTCCTGGCCTGCCAATTCCTCTATTGTTATGACCCTAACCTGGCAGCTTGTTGATAACACACTAATAACTTTGTCATCCTTACTAGCATTCCCAGCGTTCTAGATTATTAGTTCCTCAGCAGCTACAAGCTGGGTCACTTTTAGCTCCATGAGTTGGGCATATTCTTGAGCAACTTCCTGGCCATTAGATGTCTGTGGATCACATAGCCAGGTGGTCCAAACTTCAAGCCAATCATCTGTGTTCACTTCAGAATTCCACCCTACATGCTGAGCAGTGATTTCCTTTCCAGCCAGCTGGTCAGTTATGGAAGGAATGCCGGTAAGTTAGTCTAATGCCTCCAGCAATCTAGATTGGTTGGGATCAAATACCAGCCCATGACGCTCTTCTGCACTTTGCAAATCCCCTGCCAGGCGGGCCTGCAAATCCCTTTGATGGATCAGTTCTGTATTGCTGTCTCTTCTTTCTTGCTCATTGGCTAGCAGTAAAAAGCATGACCACTGGCTCAGGATCCACAGGTCCCACAGAATTATCCGGGGAAGGTTCCAAGCTCAATCCTCATAGTTGGAGTATGTTATTCCTTCTGGGAGAGATGACATCCATGACATTTCCTGGCTAGCTGGATCCCACCATTAGGATTGAAGCCAGGTAGCAGGGTACTGTATGGACCTTTGGACCCTTTACCAGACTTTATTACCATTTTTGAGGAAAGGTTATGAGATACTGGTTCCCCCAACTACTGCTGTATTCTATCTTAGTGATCTGTTGGTTCAACTCAATCCTTCCTGCTGGCTGGCCAGCCCCATTGCCTGCAGGTCTTGGCCTCTAGATGCCCCCTTTGGCCCTGTTCACTTCACAGTTACCCTTTGAAGCCTGGATATGGATAGTGTGCCACCAAGGATACTCTAGCCTGTGGCCTCTTGAATTGCAACAAAGAGCTGTCCTGATATAGTTGGGGATGACCTTGGTTTATTGTGGAGCCCTGGCTGTTTAAAGATATATACCTCTCCCTCCTGTCAGAGAGCCAGCTTGGGGTTGGTTCTGGAGAACTGGCAGGCGGGCCCAGTGGGAAGGGCCCACCACAGGATGGGAGCTAAATTTACAGTGTAGGGGAGAGATTTTCCAAGCAAGGCCCAGGGACTATTGGCGGGCACCATGGAATCAACCAGGCCTGTGAGTTCTATATAAAGGACACCAGACAGTTGGGCAGAGGTTGATTCAGCAGTGGCCACTGTTCCTTGCAGGCGGTTGGGCCAGGGGGTCAGGGGTGGAGTCATGGGTACTAAGTACCCCGGCAGGTGGTTGCATTTTTTGCAGAATAATAGGGCTGCTTAGTGTACCAGGGGCCTCCACATACAATAAGCCCAGGCTCTCCAGTACAGGCCTCAGGACTGTAGAAGAGAATTTCTTCTGATGTAAACTCAGAGTGAGCAGGATCTGGGGATATCCTGTAAAATATACCAGGCCAAAGGATGCTCCTGGCAGAGGTTATAGCTCAGGTTGCTTGTCCACTGCTTCTCAGGGTTGGCTGGTGAGAGGGACAGAGCCGCAGAAATAAGTCTGCAGATGGAAAAGCGCTAAAATTAGGTATGAGATGACCTGAGTGAACCAATGGTTCCTAACACTATGTTGCAAAAATGGCAATGAGCAACTTCCTGGCAGCCCCAGAGTATAAGTAAACCCATCTGCCACGGGAAAGCTTTTGCACAACCTTTTGGGCTGGGTGGTGGCATTTACCAGGGGTTGGAAATCTTTGGCGGCATCCAAAGTAGACAGTTTATTATTGTCTGGGCTGGAACAGGAAATCTTGATTTCCTTCTTTGAAATATAAGATTTGTCATCATCTGGTGGCCCTTGTTCTTGGGGAAATTCCTGCAGCACTCTATTGGCGGGGGCCCAGGTTATCACAGGGGTATTTCTTGGGTTGATACTTCTATTGGCTAGGCTAAGGGGATCCCTCAGAGGGCAAGGTTTGATCGTGGAATGTGCCTCATAGGTAGGTTTTGGAGGTTTCTCTGAGGTCTAGTCCATTCTTGACTTGGGCCCAGAAAAACGCGGGCAGCCAGACAGCAGGGCCTGCGGGCTGACAGCTTGTAGGGGTTTGGGGGTTTGAATCCCGGGAATGGGATTCCAACTTGAGAATTAGTAATAAATTACTATCATTTGTGACATTTCACTGCCTACCAACTAGACATGGAGCTGCCTCATACCCCCCAAATGATGCCTATGTCTTCCTCTGAGCTTTTCCTAGACAATTCCAATAAGCTGTTTGGGATAGTGTACATAGTCCTTTCAGGGGTGATTGACACTATCATCCTGGCTTCTGGCCTGTGGTTGTGGGTAGGAAAATCTATGCTGTACCTATCTAATTTATCATCAATCCTATTATGGGATTTGCCTGCATGATCCCAGAAAACAACAGGCTGGCTGCCCAAAGTTGGTTCTCAGACACATGAGACTGATGACAGTATGCTGGTAGAAAAGGCAATGAAAGAGGTTTCAGGGTTTCAAGCTAGGTACAAGGCATTGGTAGTAGAATACTGTCACTTGAAGAGTGATTCATCAACCCAGCTGGTCCCTGGATTTGATCCAGGACACATCTCAGTGTTCCCCCAGGAGCAGGAGCACCACATTCAAAATGCTGGTATTGTTGAGGGATCCTTGAATCCCAACCAGATTTTCTGTTTGAATTAGCCTCCCAAAGCCCAGACTTGAATCCTATTGCACATCCTTGGGATGTTATAGGGTCTAGTTTACAGGAGGGTCCAAGTGATCCATAGCAGATATAAAATATGGAATGAAAAAAGCATGGGAGGTGATCCCTATAGGAGCTCTCCAGTGTAAAGTCACTCCCCCTTTAGCTCTGGATAGAACAACCTTCCCGCGCCGCATGAAAAAATCTGCTCAGAAGCCAGCCAAGCCCCTCAATTCCCTTGAAGATTTAGCCCACACAATTGATGAGAGATTTGTGTTAAAATATCCTTCTCAAGTGGTAAATAATGGTGTTTTGGATTCTGTCCCCACTTGAGAGGAATACCTGATTAATTTGGACTATTTTATGGCTTGGGCTCAACCACATTTAAAATTAATTAGGTCTAAGCAATCAGGTCGCGCTACTGCCAAATCATTAAATCCCAACTTAACTGGAAATTGATGGCATTCAGAAGTGTTCTTTAGGCACTAGCCAATCAGAGGTTGGGTTGGAAATTGATGAGAAACCATCCAAACTCCCTGAAATTACTGGCAAAAATTCTATCTCACCCAATCAAATGACTGGCTGAGGTCACCTGACCTTTTAATTTCAATGGGCTTTCCTTAAAGTAAGACAGGGGACTTTTGGTCCCCTGCTTGCTCATTATTACAAATAAAGTTTAAACTTTATACTTCAAACTTAAGTAGTTCTTTTGGGTCTTTTATTGACCCTTTGATTCCCTAAGATTTTCAGTAAAGGTTTTCTTTTTCCTTACCTTTCCCCTCTCTTTTGGGCCCTTTTGCCACTTTTTGAAGTCCCTATTGACGTTGTTAGCGTCAAAGTTAAAGCTTACCTCTTTTGCTTTGAAGAAAATGACTCGATTCTAAAGATTAGTAGTAAATTCAATATATTTACCTATTATAAGTTTGATTTTGCACTTTTTTCTCTTTTGATTACACTGAGGCTTCATATACACTCTAGTAAAGCTTTCCTATACACTTTAATAAAGCTTTTCTATACACTTTTGAACCCTTTGGTCCGCAGTTGCTGTTCCCTGATTATTCCTGGTACCATAGAGTCCCCTGGTTTGAGTTTAAACTTGGAATTTGCAGAACTACCTGCAATTTTGATGAGCTCCACCTTCATAATCCAAAAATATTAGTGCCTCTGGTAAAATTTGTAGTTTTTACCTTAGCACCGGCCCTGGTAATGATTTGGTCTACCTCTCCAGATCTTTGGGGCCGTATCTCTAATTCCTTCCTCCACGTTGGCACCAACCCTGACCAGTTCTTGCATTTTTGGAGAATATCCCTGTACGCGCTCAGGACATATTTACTACCAATGAGAACGTGGTGAGGAGTTTAACTTGCAATGACCTAGAGTTCCCTGCCGGCAAGACAGCCTTTGCTGTCCCCCAGTCTGGCTTACCCTATGCCCCTCCCCTCTGAGGACCCACTTGTCCTGGTTTCAGAGGAAGGCTTTGGCACCCCAGGGCTCACTCCTAAATGTGCATCCTGGTTACTTAGCAGAATGTTTTTGATGGGGTTGGACTCCTACACCCCGGGTATCTACTGTGTCCTCTCTATGGACACCCCTTTGAGTGGCCATGCCAGTCCTGTACTGGATGGTGTCTTAGTGGATTCTCCCTCCAGGATGGGATCCAAACTTAGTTAGTTTAGCCCCTTCTCTCACATCCAGGGTCCTGTCCACTCAGTGCCCACAAGGCCTGCTGCAGCTATTTGAGCCAAGAGGGGCTGGCCAAGTATGGAGTGGTTGGGATATTTGATGCTGTAAGCTATCCAAGTATGATAACAGATATGTTTGTTTTGTTTTGCTTCTATTTATCTTTTAATTTTCAAGGCCTTGTGTACAATTTTGTGGCCCATGCTAGTTTCACTCATTTTGATCTTTAAAATCTTGCATCATATTAAATGATGCTGATGGCCGATTGCTTAAGGAGGGTGCTGTAGCACTAGGGATGTATCAGATTTCAGACAGGTTGTAAGGTCTTGTCCATAATGCACAAGGTTATAAACTAAATTGTGTAAAGCATTCAGGTTAAGATCCAACAAGTATAAAAGGTAGGAACAGTCTGTAATATAACTTTACAGAATCCGGCCAAAAACTTGTACTGGGTCACAAAAGATGTAATAGAGTTTAAGAAACCTAAAAAAGAAGGTAAAACAAGGTATTTAATAATGATCTATTAGTAACTAAGGGAATATTGATATTGGGGTACTCTCCATCAGCAAATTGATACATGTAGCTATTAAAAGATTCCTTAACGGAAAATAATGGGCTCAACAAGCCTAAGGCTTGTTGTTTAACAACTTTTATTCTTTAACTAAGAAAAAGGGTTATTTTGAACTAAGTACTAAACTATAAAATAAAAACAGAATTCTTAAAATTGTAAAGTTTGAAAGCTAAATTGGCAAAAAGATTGAAGGTAAGAAATGACTTAGATTTCTGGCTTAAAGCTTACTCTTCACAGGCTCGTTATTTATAGTCAAGTTTATCCAGTGGAACAAATGATAGGCATAGGAGAACAACAGCCAAGAGAAGGGGAAACTGGAGAAAAGATAGGAACAAACCCTGGAGAGAAGGGGGAAACAGAAGCCCAGTAATAGACGCAGATCAGCAACCTAAGCTGGGGGAAGAGCAGGAGCTTACACAAGCAGAATTGCAAAAAGTAATAAAAAATTGAAAATCTTCTAATTTACAGTAGAAAATATAAGCTATTTAAATAGCAACATAAAAGAAGGAGGAAGATGGCAAGTTGAACGTGAGTTGACGTAAAACAAGGTAAGAGACTTTAAAATACTAAAATATTAACTTTCCTACTTTTAAATATTCATTATAATAATAACAAAAGACTTAACATAAAAGAGAAAAATATATAGATATTTAAAAAGCCTGCCCTTTGGGGCAGGGCAGGGCATGGGTGGCATCTTTTCTTTAAAGGAGCACCCATCTGAAATCCAGAAACAATCTTGAGAGAATTTTCTCAAAGAAGATTCTCTCAGAATGGTTTCCTTCCACACCCACAGAAGGGTGAGGTTGTTACAGATTTTTTTAAAAAAATAAAAATTGTATTTTTCTTTCTGCTCTTTAAAAATTATCAATATTAAATTTAAATTAAAAATTTGTTCAAAAAAAATTATTATAAATATATATTAAATTTCTCAATTTAAAGAAAGCAGAAAGCCTTCTGAGACCTTCTTTTTAGAAACTTCATATTCCCCCAATGTAGGGATTTTAAAAAAAAGATTACAGGGAAGGGAGGACAGGACAATTACAGCATTTGCCATAATTGTCCCTTTTTGGGCCAACACAGCCCTATGTAGCACTGCCTGATTGATTCCTGGGGGCTTAGATATTGCTGGTGTCATAACTGTGCTGTTTTAGCAGAGCTACAAGGGGAAAATATTTAGAAACTAGATAATAATCTTTATTGAGAGATAGTGATTATATAGTCATTGTGAATCAAGGATAACAGGAACATGATTGTGTTGATCACATGGTTGGATGGTGAAGGGGGTGGCTTGATCCTGGTAATGAGTCAAGCGCCAAAACAAGGTATTCACTGTAAGGGATCATATATTTTTCATGTTGTTGGATTTGTAAATTTGAGTCAACTTCCTAGATTGGCTTTGAGTGACTGGATAATTGGGCCGCGGGTCACAAACCTGTTTACTCGGAACCTTGCTGGTGGGTTGAGCCTGCTGTTTTGACACCCCCCCAACTGAAGGTTGGCCTCCTCTGGGGGCAGGTTGTCAGGGAGGTTGTCAGAAGCCCGGGCGCCATACTGGACTAGCTGTTGTTCTGTGGCAGGCAGGGTGGATTATTGTTGTTTTTGTCTTGCTTTGCAGGGTCTCAGGCAATCATGGTATAGGGTCTTGTCTTGTTTACGCTTCCTGAGTCATTGTACAAGGTAAGTGTTATTTTTGTTTACCTTTAGAATGATTGCTGGGCCTACTTTCTTGGGTTGTAGTTTGCTTTTATCAGCGTTCATGACCCAAACTTTGTCCCCAACTTCATGTCTATCTTTGATGGGGACAAAGGTTTTTTGCAGACGTTCATTTTCCCTTTTTGTTTGCTCACTGTTGGCCTCTATAACTTGAGGGTCTGAACAATGGGGGACTTTACTTGGAATTTCCAGTTTGGCTCCTGTCAATGCTTGAATAATATTTGGCTGTGTGCTGTATACCAACTCAAAAGGGCTTTTTCCAGTGGATCTGTTCACTTGGGTTTAGAACACAAGTATTGCAGTTAATAGCTGCTTATACCAGTCTTCAGGTCTCCCAGCGGTGAGTTTGGCTAAGGCTTGCACAAGGCTACCATTAAGCCTCTCTACCCATCCATTGGCCTGTGAGTGGTATGGTGTTGTTACGGTATGTTTGACCCCATTTTTGGCAAGGTATATGTTGGTGTTTTTGGAGGTCAATTCTTTCCCTCCATTGATTATCAGGAGTTCTGGCTTTCTGAACTTGCTGATTATTTCTCTTCCTATGAATTTTTGTACGTCATTGCCAGTGTGCACCTTTACTGCTTGGGCTACTGGCTATCTTGTAGCAAAGTCTATGGCAGTGATGATGTACTTCTTATTTTTGTGTTTCCCTGGCATGGGGCCAACAACGTTGAGGGCCCACACCTTGAAGGGTAGTTGTGTGCGGATGGGTAGTACTGATTTTGGAGGGGTTTTGCTCTTAGCAAATTTCTTGCATACTTCAAATTGGTCCAGGACTTCCTGAACGTCACAATACGGGGTTGGCCACCAAGCCTTGTGTTTAAGGAATTTGTATAAGTTGCAGCTCTTGGTGTGTCCTAGGTCTCTGTGATAACGTAGGATGGTGTCCACTTGCTGATGTGTGGGGATATAAGGGATGGTGGTCCCATCAGATATTTTTCTGTGCAAGGTCCTGTAAACGTCAGCAAATAGGTGTTTGTTTTTGATGACTGTTTCTTTTGTTATGTTGGTTGTACCAGGAGGGAAACCCTCATCTTTTGTTTGTAGCACCAAGAGGCCAGTCTGGGTCAAGCCCATTTTCCCCTCTAGTGGCACAGACATACAGGCACAAGAGGGTGTCTGCCATGGCAAGTTCAGGGCCAGGTTTGTACTGTATGAGCATATTGAATCTCTCCAAGAGCTCCATCCAGCGAGCTTGCCAGCAAGATAAATTTGCTTGGGTTTTGACGTATATGAACAACTTGTGGTTAGTTAGTGCTGTGAATTCTTCCTGTTGTTATAAATAGCAACGCCATTTGACTAGGCAGTGTACAATGGCCAGCAGTTCCTTGTTATGGATAGGGTATTGACACTTGCCATCCGTCAATTTTCAGGATTCATAAGCTACAGGCAGGAAATAACCATCATTATTTTTGATTTGTAGTACTCCCCCAATGGATGCATCTGAGGAGTTGGTTTCCATTTGGTATTCCTGTCATTTTTGGGGTATTGCAGGATGGGAGCTGTTGTGAGCTTCTCCTTGAGGCATCTAAAACAGAGGTCACACTGGAGGGTCCACACGAACTTGGATTTGGCGCCCATTATGACGGATAGGGGGGCAGTCAAAACACCACAGTCAGGTATGAAGCAGCGTCCATAGGCCACCATCCCCAAGAAGATGCGGATTTCCAACTTATCCTTGGGTAGTGGCATCTTGCAGATGGCCTGTATCTTTTGACTTTTGGGTTTGATGCCGTCTTTTGAGACTATGTGTCCCAGGAAAGGTAATTGCTTGCGGAAAAACTGGCACTTGGAGGGCTTGGCCAACAGTTTGTGTTGTGCCAGGGTAGCAAAGACTGCCTCTAGGTCTTTGTGGTGCTGTCCCACCAAGGGACTGTAGAAAATGATATCATCTAGGTAGACTAGGTCATGCTTTCCCATGTGCGGAGAAAACACTTTGTTCATGAAGGTCACAAAGGTGGAGGGGGCGTTTGTCATGCCAAAGTTGATCATCACACACTTGTAGGAGCTGTATTTAGTGTGGAAGGCTGTTTTGGGGATGTATTCCTCTTTAATACAAATCTGGTTGTAGCCTGTGGTTAGGTCAATCTTGGAGAAGACTGTGGCTCCTCCCAAGGCGTCAAAGAGGTTGTCAATCAGTGGTAGTGGATAACAATTCTTGATGGTAACTTTGTTTAGGGCTTGGTAGTCTGTGACCAGACTCAAGGTACCATTCTTCTTGGCCACAAAGAATATGGTGGCCACAAAGAATATGGTGGCCACAAAGAATATGGTGGCCCCAAAGGGAGACTGTGAGGGGTGGATAAGTCCTTTCTCCAATGCTTCCTTGAAGTAGGCGCGTAGGGTGTTGTCTTTTTTTGGGGTCAGCCTGTAGATAGGAAGTGCTTTGGGTACAGCTCCTTTGAGCTGGATGGAGTGTTGAATGTGTTTCTCTGGGGGCAACCCGGGTAAAGCTTCCTTGAAGATTTCTGGGTGGCAGGCCACAATTTTGCGATCCTGAGGTGTGGAGGTATCCTGGTGATCCTTGAAGTGTATGATCTTGTACTGGCAGGAGTCCCATTCAATTGCCTTCAGGTTTTCCTTTTTGTCCAGGGTCTCTGTGATGCGCACAAAGACATGGTCACGTAGGAGTTGGTCCACTGAGTCAGGGTAGATCTGGTGGTTGACACCTTCACGCTTGATGGTCAACGCTGAGATCACCCAGTCCACATGAGGATTTTTTTGTAACCAATCCAACCCCAGTACAATATCAAACTTTGGAAAGTCAATGACGGGACCTTGGATGCTGGAGTGTGGATTCTCAAGCATGATGGAGAAGGGGGCAGTTTCTTGTCACGGTGATGTGATGTTCATTGGCTAAAACCATGTTTTTAATCTGCAAAGGATTAGTGGCTAGCTTGAACTTGTCTATAAAGCTGCTGGTGACTAGGGTTTGATCCACACCTGAGTTCAGGAGTGCCAAGCCTGTGTGACTGCAAAAGTGGAAAGGATAGGACATCAGTTTATTGGGATGTCTGGTAATGGTGTACAGTACCGGGTCCTCTGAGGGTACTTGGATCATTGGGCATTGGTCCACGTCCTCGGGTTGATACTCATCATTGGGCAAGTCAGGAGTTGTGTGGGAAGAGCTTGGCTTGCTTAATGCTCTCCCCGGGCTTTTCCCTTGTCTTGATTGCCTTGCGTGACAGTGATACAGAAATGAGTACAATTTGACTGGCCATTGTTACCACTTCCATGTCCATTTGAATTTGTGGGTTTATGGTTGGTGTTATTCCTGTTGCTTCCAGGAGATGGCCAAGCAGAGCGCCCGCCTGTGTGAGAATTCTTGGGTCTCTCTCCTTTTCCAGTTTGTGCCTTATGGAGGGTGTTGGATATTTGTTCCACTTTCTCTGCCTTGCGGTACAGGCTTTGCAGGTTGGTCACCTGGTCCAGGTTCACGTGTCTCATTACATGCAACTTAAGAGTGGCATAGTACATGAGGTGTGTAGCTGGGGTGTCAAAGGCCATGTCAGAGGGTGCGCAAAGTTGGAGTTCCTTGTAGGAGCGGGTGATTTCCTTCACAGTGCCCATCTGGGTTAGGTTCTTTACTTGGCATATGATCATGAGTGCTGTGTCCTTAAGCACAAACCTTGCCAAGAAGTCTTGTTTGAACGTATCCCAGTTCTTCTTGGTGTGTTCTTTGTGCCACTTTTTGCACCAGGTGCCAGAGTTGTGGGTCAGTCAGATGGAGATTTCTGCAATCCAAAATTGCTATGGGAATTCCATCTGAGCCAGCTTGCTTTGGGCAGACCGGATCCATGTGTCAGTGTTGTCGTCGTTGGCTCCAGCAAAAGGTTCCAAGGCAGCGCTTCATAGTCTTTGGGCTACATAGGCGGACATGGTGTTTTTGTCGGTTGGCCGCAGAATGGTGGTGGCCGTCTGGATGAACCCTTGTGCAGACATGATGTTGAAGGCGGGTAGTGGAATCACCGTGTTCTGGTACAGGACAAAGCCATCAGGTATCTCGGTACCAGGGGTGTACGGGGTCCAGTCCAGCAGAAGGCCAGACATGATTCTATCAATGATTTGTTGGCTGCAGCAAGTACAGGCAACAGGCAGAATTTTACAAGATGAGGTAGGATGGATAACCTACCTGTGCTACCAATGTCGTAACTGTGCTGTTTTAGCAGAGTTACAAGGGGAGAATATTTAGAAACTAGATAATAATCTTTATTGAGAGACAGTGATTATATAGTCATTGTGAATCAAGGATAACAGGAACATGATTGTGTTGATATCATGGTTGGATGGTGAAGGGGGTGGCTTGATCCTGGTAATGAGTCAAGCGCCAAAAAAGGTATCCACCATAAGGGATCATCATTTGTTCATGTTGTTGGATTTGGCAATCCGAGTTGACTTCCTAGTCTGGCTTTGAGTGGCCAGGTAATCGGATTGCGGGTCACAAACCCGCTTGGTTGGAACCTTGCTGATGGGTTGAGCCTGCTGTTTCGACAGTGGGGTGTTAAGATATAACAGGGGAAGGCCAGTTCTTAAGGTCTTGTGGATTCCAAGGCAGAGGTACTTCTCTTCCTGATGGTGGCAGCTCTGCAATGAAAAGCAGAGCAAAACCAAGGATCTCTGATAAACTTCAAAGAAGCCAAGATCAAGGGGTCTGGAAATACTTGTGTTGGGTTTGTTGAATAATGAAGAGCCGATATACTCTTTGGATGTATGCGGATATTGGGTTGAGTGGATACTTGCAAAACTTGGATTTAGGACCAGAGGTTCGAACTAAGTTCTGACATTTGCTGGTCATGCCACCGTGTAAAATATTGGTGGGTAGAACTTACATCCCTGGAACTTTAGTCACCATGTCCTATGATGAAACTTATTTCAGCCTATGAAATCCGGAAAGTTTAATTTTTTTTGAGGTAAGAGCTATGCATGTAGTGCAGTCACAGATACGTGGTGTTACAGGGTTTATAGGGATCTGGAGGGTTCAGCTATCGCGACGATATCGCCGTTTAGGCCAAGGGCGCAGTTGGCGATTTGGATGCAGGGAGCTTAAGTTAATTTATCAGGCTTGTTTTCGGTGGGATGGAGAGGTAACGGTATCTTGGTATAAGTTTGACTTAAACTGTTTCACTTTGGTCGATGGTTATGGGCCTTCCTTAAGGTTGATTAATAAGTTTGGTTGGTTTTTGGGGTAAAGTTTGAGCAATTGGTTGGGGGTATCGGCACTGGATGTAGGAGCATGGGATTGGTTGGTTTAAAGATGGGATGTTTTTCTGATGCAGTTAATTGACATAAATGTATGGATTATATGACTGGTACTAAGCTCGAGTAAAAGATTGGTACCCTTTAAAGGTTTACAGGATATTTGGAGTCAGTTTCGACTCTATGGATTAGGTTATTTTTTTAGAGAGCCAGGGTTTGTGAAGGGGGATCTGAATGGGTCAAGTAAAATCATTTCGATGAGATAAACACAACCAATTTTTGTTAATAAAATGTTGAATTTGCCGCTAAAAGATAAAACAAGCATGGGATTGAATAGCATTTAAATATGCACTAATTAGGGTATTATTGAGATAATTTTAAATACTTCAGGCTTGTTGCGACATCTTGGCTAGGAGGGCCTTGACGGCATCGGTGGGGTTAAGGGGAATGCCAGCCTTGGGACATCCGCCAGAGGGGTCGTTACCCCACCACATCGGTGGAGCCCCCTTATACGCGAGGATAATGGCAATGATGAGAGTGGCAAGAAAGGTTCCTGTGTCAAGTCCAGCAGACAGAAGAAGGTTCTTACGTAACCACCAGGACTGGAAGCGGCGGTAGATGAGATGGTTGAATACAAAGGCAACCATGAACCACGTGATGAGCTGCACTGACGGTGCTGAAGGGGCAAATGAAGCGCTGCTGAGGATGATGGGGATGTTGATGTAAGCCATAATTGTGTTTGGGAAGCGCTGGTGTAGCGCATAGAAGGGTATTGGCAAGAGGAATCCCAACAGGATGGCGTAGGCCATGGGGTGGTAACTGGAAGAAGGAGAAAACATCCTTGCTGGTCCAACAGTGCCCCAGACGTAAGCAGACGAGCGTAGCATGTTGTAATATGTGCATCCCCACAAAGGGTGTTTCGGGTTGCACATCTGGCTGACATTCTCCATCATCAAGTAGTTGGTCAGGTTGTGTACAGCTGAGATCACTGCGGTACCAATTACCCTGACAATAACCACCTGGCGTGTCGGGAGCTTCATATACTGGCCATACTTAAGAAGGGAACAGAAGTCACTTGCGGTATAAATGGCAAAGTATGAATAAACACGGAAGTACACCATTACAGGTCCGTTGCCTGGCCACAATATCCCCGATATCATCTCTACCAGAATGTTGGGACTGACCATGTGTGAAGTCATCCCCATAATCCAAGCAACCGGCACTACAAACACAAACCCCACAATAACGGCAGTCAATATCGTGTACCACTCCACCGCCTCGCGAGCTTCGGTTATCTCCACCGCCACCACTGCCAGGATAAACCCCACCACCAGAATACCAACATACCACAAGCTAGGAACATCCGATGTAATAGTTGGCTCCTCCTTATGTCTTGTTTCCATACTGGCTATCCATCCCTTGGCTTGATTCACCAGCTCCACGCCGTGATACAGCGCCACGTGCGTTACTGCAGCACTAACCGATGCCAAGCTAAAGAAGTACGTAAGAAAAAGCAACCACGACATATTCACTGGCCCTGCTTCCTGGTATGCCGCCTCGTTCAAAAGCCCATTGACATGGATGGCCTCCATGTTGTATGGTAGTCCACGGCTGTCGTACAGGTTATTGCTCTGGATTGGCATGTGTTGGCTACCCCAAACATCGGAATAGTATCCCCAAGGAACTAGTACCCACATGAAGATAGCAAAGCCAAAGAACAAATTTGCCGCAGCATAAAAGGGATATACGAGTGGCGATGGAAGAAAGGCAACTACCAGACTCCAGTCAAGTGAAATTGAACCCATCCCCAGCCCACGCAGCCCCGATCCAATTTGACTAAGAGCTACTGACTCTGGGTTCATCCAGCATAGCACGGATAGTGAAGATAACGTAGTAAATAAGAATCCTGGAAGGAACTGGTAAGCGAAGGCCCCTGCCGCTACTGTCCAGAAGAATTTGAGCCTTGAGGCGCTGGGGAAATACCGCCGCTCATGCAGCGCCTTTGTAAGTGATACGAACATGAGAGACTGTGGCCACACCATCTCACTAGGAAGCACTACCAGACGACTCACGAGACCTCCCATCCCTATACCAACCAAGACCGAGCCAAACCCCGAAAGAAATCCAGCAACCTTTGATCGTTTCTGCTGAAAGAAGAGCTCACGCGCCATCTCAGCCACAAGCCCCAGCGATGGGACATTGGCTCCGCTACACATTAGCATCACTAGGGCATGCTCCCTCACTGAAAAAGGTCCGGGGTTCAGATTTACTGACATGCCAAGCAAGTTGATCACCTTTTTTGGAAATATATTTGCACATGCTGTACCCATTGGGTACGCAAGAATAAGCGGGATGAGGGGATGTACAAGTAACGGTAGCGTTCGCATAGTGAAAATCTGCCCCAACGCCGATAGTATCAAAGTCAGAGTTAGACCCACCAGCCAAACCCGAACTGTCAGGGCACACCCCCGCCGGCCAGTCGTATCCCCGACAACAAAGTTCACCAGATTAGGGTTTGCCATGGACTGATCGGCCTCCTCGATCAGCATGCTCTCCTCCGTCTTGTCCATCGCCAAGTTCTTGAATCCTTCCGAAGCCATTACAGGCCTGGATCAAGCACCACTCCTTTTGTTCTCGCCGCGACACCGCCCGAGCCTGCAATGCCAATGCGTTCCGCCTTTACCGCACGCTACTTTACAAATTTATATGCCTTCACGCCCTCCAAAATCAGCTCTGATCTCGCCATGTAGTTTAATCAATGACCCCCTTCCAAAAAACATAAACCCGTTAATCGAATCCACCGCCAATAACGAAACTGGACAATTAGCAGAGTGGAACTTTCTCGAGATTGGCCCCAGCACTCATGTCAGCAATGCCTTCGGTATGCTCCAAGCATCACCAGACAGAAATCTCGGCTTCAAGCTCTAAAGCGCCCAAGGCAGCCCCAACCTAGCTAAGCCATGTGAGTCATGATGAAAGCACAGCTTATAGCCAGCACGAAATGGATACAACACTAATGAGCTCATCACATACTAGCAATGACTTCACACCCCAAAAGTTTGGAATGCTGACAATGTGAAAATCATTCACCGAGACTCGGCCAATAACCTGAATCCCATCAACTCGCCGCATTTCAATGCTGGGCGACCAGCTGTATTGCATACCCTTCATAAGCAGATGCACGGCAAAAGTTTCACCACCAACCAAAGCATCCCCATGCACCAAAAACCTGCCAATCAAACCATTCACCCCCTAGCATTTACAGCAAATAAAGCTTTTCAAACATGTGCCAGGAGCATACACGATCACTTCCCAGGCTCCAAACCCATCTCATCCTACTACAAGCACAGCTAGAATTACCTCTGCAGCATCTATGAACAATCCCAATGCAGGTGACAAATCTGCTATTTCAATCCCGCTTCCCTTTCCAGAAGGAACCGATATAAAACTTTAATCATAAACCACATGCATAAGCGAACCCTAACCAGCCTGATGATTTAATCCAGCTAACATTAGCGCACCGCTCCAGTACAATACATGCCAAGAGTACCCCCAGGAAACCCCAATCAAACCCAGAGGTCGAACCTATCACCAAATCCGATCGCTAACAGAGACATGATAGCTAGGTACCCACCTCGTTTCCAACACCGCTATCCCTAGTATCACGACTGAACTATCTCCAGTTCAGTACTGGTGTTGGTTATACCAACCACCCAAAGGGGGACATGAAATGGATAAGTGATAAGATGATCTTTATTTAGACCAACCATAGCCCTTATACTGGAACAATGCAGCACTACAGAGGTACCAGTGATCCAAGCAAGGTATTACCATGAGCTGGGCCAGGGCATGCCCAGGATCACCATCAGGTCAGCTCCTTTCAAGGTGCCCTCCATACCTTGACACAACAAAGAACTCTGGCAAAAGCATAAACACATAAGGCTCAAGGTTCCAGCTTCAAGCCCATCTGATCTGGATACCAATAATGGAACCTTCCCAGCAAACAGAGAACAGCGCAGAAGATCAACAAGCAAGAAGGGTCCTAGTTTTATTAAAACAGGGGGCTCAAATTTATACCCGAATGCCTGATCCCAATAGCCCTGGTGGAGGTACTCCAGAAGGCTGGCAAGGATCCCAAAGTCTCAGGTACTGGTACCAACCCATATTTGGGTAAGGAGATCACCTCAGGACAGAAGCAAGAGGAACAGCGTATGCATAGATCAACTCATAGACTACCCTCCACAAGGCCAACCAACCCCCTACAGAGTTGGAATTCACAACAGATCCCCCCTCAAGATCCAACTCAGGGGCAGTAGGCGCCAAGGAACTTGGCATGGCCCAAGCAAGAGGAATCTATCTTCACCACATACTCAGGACCCTGCTTGACAATCACTGTAAGCAGGATGACCCAGAGAGAACCCAACCTGTGAGCTCAACCACCAACCCAATTCTGATAGCATAGGGCTTGGTCGCCTATCTGGAATTCTGGGGCTTGAGATGCATTAGAGGGTGATAGTTTCAAGGTCTTACTCTTGTAAGTGGAGGTATAGGCAGTTTCCTGGATGTCTATGATCTTACTGACTATCTCCTTGACTTGATGTTCAGGAGCAAGCACAGCGTCTAGCTCAACCAATGTATGTCCCAAGGTTGAGGGGATAGTGACTTCCTGTTCATACAGCATTGCAAATGGGGAGAACCCAGCAGTACAGTGTCTACTCAAGGGTTAAGCCAAAAGGGCAGCTGGTAGATATAAGTCCCAATCAGAGGCATCTGATTGGGATAACTTGGGAATGATAGAGACCAGAGTAGAATTGGCACACTCTACAGTGCCATTGGTAGAAAAATTGTAAGGTGGTGTAAAGGTTTGGTGGGTCCCCATGGCTTCTACCAACAAAGCTACCAATCAAGCATCAAAACTGGTTCCGTTATCAGAGATGAGCACCTGGGGACAGCCATGGCAATAAAACACGTCCTGAAGCAAAATAGATGGGCTGGCTTTTGCCGCAATATCTTTAATAGCCCTAGCCTCCACCTACTTACTGAGACAGTATATCCCAATAAAGACAAACCAGAAGCTAGGGCAGAAACAGAAAAGAGGGACACTGCACCAAGGCTGAGATACAGAAGGCATGCCCATGCAGCACTAGCTCAAACCCATGCCAGCTCAATTGGGGGCGCTACAGCTGACCATCATGGCAGGAGGCTAGAACCTCAGGGACCAACAGGCGCATGTCCTCCCAACAGTAGCGCTCCAACCGCCAGGGGAAGACTTGGATATCCCTTCATGCCCAGTATCTGAGTGGGCTTGCACCACAGCAGATACATGCATACTGAAAAACATACGGCAGGTACGGGGATCCAACCTTTTTGAACAGCCAGCCATCCCCAATAGCAGTATCAGCCAGCAGCTCCAGCAAAGCTAGGAAGATCCTTCTGGATCCAGCCTCCCACCCAGGAGGGTACCCTATGCACCCGTACAAGCGGCCAGCCTCCACAGGGTGTACAGTGAGGATAGGTGTGCAGGATAGGCCATTGGTGTTCTGATGTTGGATACCCGGGTGATGTGCTGCTGTAAAGCTGAAGCCTTGCAGCGGTAGAGCCCAGTGTGCTAGCCCTCCTCCAGGCCGGTTCAACTGCTGGAGCCAGCAACAGAGGAGCAATCTGTGACCTCTGTGAGATGAGTGCTATAGATGCGGTGTCTGGGCTGTCTAGCTGCATGCAACTCTGCTAGGCATCCCTTCTTGGTAAGGCTGTAGCTCTTATGCTGCTTGTTGAGGATGCACCAGGAGTAGGCAGCAGGGCAATCCACCCCTTCACCATCTAGTTGAGCTGAATTGGCCCCTGCAGCAACCCTGCTGGCATCAATGTACGGGATGAGCTCCCTGTCATGGTTAGGGGACACTAAGGTGGGTGCCTCCTTGAGCCTCTGTTTTGAAGCGTGAAAAGACGCTTTGTCAACTCTCAGTCCACTCAAATGACGCGGCACGGGGAAGCTGAGCGGGGGTTCACTGACCTCTGCAGGACCATGGATGAGCTGGCAGTAATACCCCATCGTTTCCAAAAAGACCTGCACCTCTCAGAGATTTTTAGGGGCTGCATATTTTTAACAACACCCACCTTGTTAGCCATGGGTTGAATCCTGGTTTGAGTGACCTCGTGGCCCAAAGGCTCTAGCCGCTCCTTAAAGAAGGAACATTTGGAGGGTTTAAGCCTGAGAACAGCTTTGCAGATATCAAGGGATATGGCTTTCAGGTGATCTAAATGCTTAGTGAAGGTGGAGCTGAAAAAAGGATGCTGTCTAAGTATACCAGTACACAAGACAGCTTTATATCGCAAGGGATGGAGTCCATAGCCCGCTGGAAAAACGCAGGAGTGCTGTAACTCAACGTGAGTTGGTGATTTCTTCAATTGCTTAACTCAGTTGGTAAAACTTATACTATTACTAAAGACTAAGCTAGGAAAGCTGTCAACTACCTGGTATGCATAATAGCGGGTACAAAAATGTATAATAATTAACCCTTTAGTTAATATCAAGAGAAGAGTTATACAGGTGAAGGTATATTTTATATCAGCCATGATTACTGCTGAGATCCTCTGAAGCTCACTAAGTTCCCTTTGTTCTCAGCCCAAGTTACCTTCAGTCTTAGGGCTAAGTTGATACTGATTAATGGGACAGCAAAGAGACAATCAACTGGCCCAACTATCATCCAGTGTGAGGGTGCCAGCTGTTATATTGTCCCAGAAGCCTAATGGATTGCTGTTCTGTCTTTGACAGTGATGATCAGCTTAACAACCAATCGCCGTGCAACATGTAGTCATCTTTTAGCCCTCAGTGAGAAAAATCTTGTCAATGCATCTGGTAATAACACCAAGATTTGTATTAACTAAGCGCTGATCAGCGACATGTCATTGAAGTTTGGTCTTATCACCAGCTTCCTCTCTCTGATTTTTGTTCATATGAAGGGGGTATGGGGTCAGATCAGATGAAGCTGTTTCCTTGTTAAGAGGGATAACTTGGCGCAGGAACCAGCGCATGTGACAATATAGTATCTTGTCATAGCCCAAACAGCCATGCTCAACAGTGAGCCCTTTGACCTGTGTTAAGCCAGTAGTGGTTAATCTGTCAGGACAACCAGGACTATCACATTGGTAGTGGAGATGGGCCATGTTTTTCTTTGCATCATATCAGGTGAACAGAAAGATGTCCTTGATAAAGCATACACTACCTTCTTGTTCATAATGGGAAAAGAGTCTGAGAAGACATCTGGGAGTTTGAACTGGCCATTGACATTGCAGATATTAGAGACTGTATGCAAGTCTCACTAAAAAATGGGCTCCTCTTCTGAGGCAGATGGTTTATTTCCATTAGAGTTGTGTTTAGAGCCTCATTCATGCTCTTTTTCATCATTTTAATGGAACTGTTGTCCCTTTTTATCAGAAAGTAAATGGACAAATGGAGAGTGGAAAGAGGTAGGGATATCAGCCTCAGGCTCAGGGGAAGATATGAAGGTCTTAGCAGGTTTTTCTCTTTAGAAGTCTTCTTGGAGGGGGTAGCCTTGGCCTTTGTGGCCTTATTGGGAGTGGACTTATCCTTGAGGATCTTGATGTTAGCTTGCTTTTATTGACTTGGGAGGCACCTAAGGGTGAATCGGTATCAAAAAATCTCAAATTTGTGGCAGTTTTCAAGGTAAAAAAATAAGAATAATTTTAATATCAAATTGTGCAATATTTTTAGATTTTATTGTGAAAAAACTTAAATATATTATATCAAAATGGGAAAAATTTTGGTCCAAAAACATTTTTATCAATAGCAAAGGTATGCAAACCTTTATGTTTTTTGGCCACAAATGTGTTCTAGATGACATATTTGAGGTAGCGTTTTTAAGATTCTGGTGGCCAAAAAATAGGTATTTTACATATTTTTATTCTAATTTAATATATCCAAATTAGAGCCATCACAACCAGGCCAAAGTGTAAAGCTTTAATAGCTCAAAAAATAACTTATAAAACTAAGGCTAGAAGTACCCAGCTGTTTAGAAGAGGACTTTTTGCATATACATGCCAACTTTCAGAGAATTTCTTAAATTTTTTGCTATTGATAAAAGCCAGTTTAAACTTTGAAATTGAAAAGTGGAAACATCCCATTTGTGATGGTGCACTCTAGATGTTGTTCTATGACAACATATGTAAAAAAAGTTAGTTATTGGTGCCACATTAGTGGTCATCACTCCTATTAGACTCTTAAGAGCCTAGTGGATTTTTTAATGATGTGCTTTGTGATAGTGTAAACACCTACTTTACTATATAAAGTCACAAGTAAAATATTATTATTAGTTCCAAATATCAAAGATCCTTCTATGATAAGTAATAAAACCATTATATGAAAAGTTTTTTTAATGACTGTGATACAGGGTGATAGTACTTTCAAAGTGGCATTAATTTGGGTTGACTTACTATGTGGGGTCTCAAATTAATACCATGCTTTATTCCCAGCTAATAAGGGGAAAGGTCAGATTTTCCACAAAAACTTATATTAATTATTGGATTACAAATGCTGTCTTTCTAGATGGCATTTTTTGTGATAGCATATTTTAGGGCATTTACTATGTAACTTTATAATAAAACCTTATTCATATAAAGCCTTTTTATTTTGATTTGTGATAGTGTTTTTATGATGCAGTCTTTTGAGATGATGTACAGTAGTTTTAAAAGCTATGGCAACAACCAAAAATACCTCAGATTTAAACAAAATGATTTCAGATTTAAACAAAATCCAACTCTCAGGTTAAAATATACACTCTGTTAACAGGGTTTATTGGCGTTAATGGGCAAAATGAGTCAACACAGCAACGTAGGGCTCACACACAAAGCAAAACCATTCAAAATATAATCCAAAATACATTGATTCACAAACAAAATGGTGTGAGTTGACTTTCAGTGTACATATGTTTACTATGTGAATTGGTGACAAAATACACCCAAGCAAGGTGTGTCAAAACTCAAACCAAAAACAAAACACAATAGCAACTCACTACGTAAACAAAATCACTCACGCAATGTGTGCAATGTATTGTAATCATGAATGATACCAAGGTATCTAAAATAAGACATGAGATCTGAAACAAAAATTTAAAAAAAATTGTGTTGGGTGTTTGAATTTGGCAGTAAAATCTAGGAAAATGGGTGGATTTTTTTTGAGTATTCTAAAATGGGTGTTGTAAAACCAAAAACAACTAATTAAGAAATAAAAAATCTATAATTGGGATATTGGGTGGGAAAAACTTTAATTAAATACCCATATTCAGATAAAAGCAAAAATTAAAATTAGGGAGTAACTTAATTGAAATTTATTTAATATTTTATTAAATTTTAAAATGGAAGAAACACAACAACATAGTACCAATACACCCGTTGTGTGCCGCGGTTGCGGTTGCCCCACGGGTCAAAGAATAGAGTTAGTGCAACCCAAGTGCCTACTCAGGAGGGAGACGGGAGAGGAGAGTTTAATAGTGATGCTGCACTGACACAGCCAGTTCAAGGAGCACAAGCTGCTAGGGTGTGGAGCATAAATCCTTGGGTTCCCAAAGCTGACCTGGAAGCCCACTAAGGTTACCTTCACCAAGAAAGTTAGAGACAAGGAGGTAGAACTTATTTTGTATGTGTTTGAAGTTGTGTACTGGCAAGAGTCAGTACCGTCAGCCATGCTGGAGAAGGTGAAGCCTGTACTTGATACTAGCTAAAAGCCCTAAGTCAGTGATGGCAATCAGTAGGATGACAAGGAGCCTGAGCTCTATCAAACCAACAAGAGACAGATGGTGTTAAAAAAGATTGCAGCCTTCTATACCAATGTACCTATGCCCTGTGTTGTGCCCAATGCCAACAAGTCAATCCCCACCGCTAAAAAGCCAGCCCAGAAGCGCATCCCTGACATCAAACGCATCATCCTGCTTAAGCTAATGCAGGAATTGGGTGATTACAAGGCGGCCGCGGCCCTTGTTGGAGTGGATCCCAAGTACGCCTTCAAGACCTTCAACAAGATCATTAACACAGGTCAAGTCCTTGCCGCAGAGAAATCCATGTGCGTTTCCACCATGCTCACCAAGGAGCACAAATGGGCAATCCCCCAGTGGATCACCCAGGACTGCCATCTTGAACTGGCAAATATACAGGGTATGGTTATATCTACTTTTGTTATTGAGGCCTCAATTCCCTTTTACTACCATCTGGTGAAGGGAATGCAATTTTCTTGGAAAAAGCTTGAGATATCTCACTATAATAGAAACAGCCCAACCAACATCAAGACCCAGAAAAACTACGCAGAGGCATACATTGCCCTCAAAGCCAAGGGGATGGTCAAATTTTACTATATTGACAAATTGGCATTTGCCTTGTCTATGCACAATGCATATGGCTATGTCCCAAAGGCTCCAATGACGGGATGGCTTGGCGTGCTGCAGTTCGCGCCACAGCCTGCTCAATGGTGGCTCTCCTTGGTCCAAAGGGGGTTGAGCTTTATCAAATGATATTGGGTTCTCACAACAGCCGTACCTTCTTGTCATTCCTCCAATTGGTCCAGGAGCACCTGAGGCGCACAAGCCCGGGCTTCACCAATGTGATTGTGTTGGACAATGTTGGTCTCCACAAGGTGGCTGACATTCTTGAGGAATTCCCAATGATTGACACAAGCATTGCAGTGGGCCCCCAGAGATTGGCCACAGCAAATTTACGCCTTCTCTTTCTCCCATCCTATTTGCCCTTCCTAAATCCCATTGAGGAAGTCTTTGGGTGGCTCAAGAAAGTTGTCAAGCAAGGAACCCCAACTGGGACCAAGGACCTCTTTAATTTGCTGCAGGCCAGGATCCACACCCTCCCAGCTAAGACCATGGCCAAATTCTATGGCCACGCTGATTCGTTCATCCCCGCGTGCCTAGCCAAACAGCCAATCAATTAAAGGCTTAGTGTGTCCAATTTTTTTATATTCTCTTATTTACTATTCAAGATTTATTAATTATCATTTTATATTTAGATGTTTCCACACCCACAATCACATTCAGAAGATCCATCAATAGATGTAAGTAATTTATTTATTTAGTTATATATTATTTTATTATGCCATCTGAGGTAATCCCAAACGCTCAATACTGGATTACGCAAAAATATTCAAATCACTTTGGTCAAATAAATATAAAAATAGTTTTAAAAAAATTAAACGTAAAATGTACAAGTTATAATTAATTTTATTAACATATAATTTTATGCTTTTATGAAAACTGTTTCTGCAATATATTTTGCAAAACTGGTTTGCTGAAATAAAAATTATAAAAATTTATTATAATTAGAATAATATAAATTGTAATATAATTTATTGGAATCATATTTTTATTGTGTGCGCCTGTAGTGGGTTTGTTGGTATGTACCCACCCTGCAATGGAGGTGGCGCACAACTTCCACCGCCACACTGTGAACGGTGGATACACCCTTATTCAAATACTCCCTCCTGCTGGTGAAAGGCAGTGGGGCAGGTGGGAGTGAAGAAGCAGCTTTTCAGGTGGGGCTACAAACCTGTATATCCCAGCCAGGACCAGGGCATCCTGGATCACATGATCAACCATGTCATGCCCTGCCCCAAAGGGCAGGCTCTTTAAATTTATCATATTTTGATGTTTAAGTTTGATTTTAATCTTTCAGTATTTTTAATATTGGAATTTTGAATTAGAAGTTAATATTTAAGTATTTTAAGTTAATTAGCTTGTTTTTCTCTTTGATTTGTGTTTGAATCGACGCAGTTGTCATCCACTGTCTTCCCAGCTATTCAAATAGCTTATATTCTCTACTTTAAGTTAGATTAATTCTACTTTTTTGCTTACCTTTTGAAACTCCTTTTTCACGTCGTTGCTGCTCTCCCCAACCTATTCTGCCTATCAAACTTGAACTGGTCTTTTGTTTTCTCCTTTTTTGTACCTGATTGTCTCCAACTTCTCCAGTTGCTCCTCCTCTTGGCTGCTTCCTCCTGTTGATCATACTCAAACTGAAAAGGCTTTCTCTTCTATAAATAAAGAGCTTTTGAAGAGTAGGCTTTAAGCCAAAATTCTAAGTGATTTCTTCCCCTTCAACTTTTACAATTTTAACTTCAAATTTGTAATTTTTAGAATTTTGTTTTTTTAAATTCATTTTTTTAGTTTAGCTTTTTCCTTAAATCCAAATGGAACTTGTAAAACAACAAGCCTTAGGCTTGTTGTATCCATTTTTTCCCTTAAGGAATCTTTCAATAGTTATATGTATTGATTTGCAGATGGAGAATATCCTAATATCAATATTCCTTAGTTAAAATTTTTTCACTATTAAACACTTTATTATATCTTCTTTGCTTAGGTTTTTTACACTCTATCACTCCATTTGTGACGCAATATAGGTTTTTAGCGGGTTTCTTTAAGATTATCTTACAGACAGTACCTACATTATTATATCTTTTAAATTTGAATCCCAATGCTTTGCATGCTTTAGTTTATAACCTTGCACCATTATGGGCAAGACCTTACAAACTGAGTTGTATCCAGGGGGACCTTCTTCCCGTTGAGTGCAAGCCAGGCCTTGTTGATTCCCAGAAGGACCCTGTCCAGGTCCTCTACAGATGCGCTCATCCCAAAGTAGAATAGGAACCCCAGGTAAACAACCAGATGAAGCCTTTGCCCTGCAAAGGCTTCTGTGAACTCACACAGTTTATTATAGACCGCGCTGATCTTCTTGTTGTGTCTGGTCTTTGCAAAGGTCAGCTCCATGGCTACAGGGAGCCCCGTCTTGTTGGCACCCCAGGCCAACCCAAAGTTGGCAAGGAGGATTTTTGTCTTCTTGACGGCTGTTGCGTCTGCAACAGCCAATTTTCCCACTGTGCGCCCAAAGTTCTCCAATAGGTAAGAAATTGTGTGCTCCAAGGGGTAGCAGAAGCAAGCAGCCGCATGGGCCCAGCCCATCTCTGGTACATTCTTGAATGGGAGCATCACCAGGACGTCCCAAACAAGCTGAATGGAGTTTACACAGTAAACTCCACTGAGGGATACCGAGTCCAGGCGGACCAGTTGGGCATCCTTGTAGGAAGTAACTGCCCACTCGGATGCCCCCTTGGCATGCGTAAATTCTGCCAACGCCTCCTGCAACATCATAAAGGACCCGTGGATAAGGTCCTCCAGCTCCCATACAACAGGGGGGGACAGATACAATTGCTTTGCCACATGAGTGGCATAATTTGTATAAAAGGTGGCCAGGACAAAGGGGACCAGGACTTGGCGGAGTTTGCTGTCTACATTTTCTACAAAAAAAGGTAAGTTTTTTGAAAATTTATTAATTTTGTTTTTTAGGCTACCTTCTTGTGTTTCTTCCTTGCCCACAGCCTTGGCTGGCTTGGCCATTCTTGGCGCAAGAAGTTGAGCAGGCAATTCTGTGTCCTCTTTCCTGGCGCGCTTGGCTGGCTTAAGATAGACATACATTTCAGGGTCATTAACCCAGACGGATGGCGCAGAAATATTGTATGCCTTAAATTGCAGGCCCTCAACCACAGTTTTTTGAATATTTAGTAAGCGCTCAATTGTCTTCTCTGGGGTGTCTGGTATTTTGGTCATAAGGGCCTTTGTGGACACCTTGTCTATTTTGTCCCCTTAAAGGACGGTGGACTTCACTTTGGCTTTGACCTTGTGGTTGATGTCCTTGATTTTGGCAATTGCCAAGTCAAGGTCTTTTAGCAGCTTCTCCAATTCTCTCATTGATTTTTTACTAACCTTTCCGTATGTTTTTATAGCTTTTGCCCCAATAAATTCTGTATTATTTTGATACTGTTGCATCTTTGTTTTTTCCTTTTTGTTTTCCCATTTACTATATTATCCCATCTTTTTACCCATTTTGTATATATTTTACGCTCATCTTGATATGTGTTGTTTGCTTTGTGTTGGCATTGTTTCCTTGATTACCATATTATTTTTGGCGCTTGACATAGCCCCTTGTGAAAAATATTAACAAAAATTTGATGATCAGCTAAATTTGAATTAGAAAATTATAGTGTTAACTGTTTTTAGATAAAGTTGTTACTGATCCAAATTCAAAAACTTAATGATAAACTTTAAGCCAATCAGGAGCCAAGTGATAGAGTGATTGTTGTGATATAAAGGGTCATTCAATAATTCTTTAGTGCATGTGCGCTAATTAATATGATTGGCTGGATGTTTTGCCATTGTATGCCATTGCCGCTGTGGCAAGTTGTAGTGGACTAGTGCCCAATCAGCTACTGGGTTAGCACTAGTCCATCAACAACTTGCCACAGCAACAATGGCGTACTATGGCAAAACATCCAGCCAATCATTTTAATTAGCGCACATGCATCAAAGAATTATTGAATGACCCTTTATGTCACAACAATCACTCTATCACTTGGCTTCTGATTGGCTTAAAGTTTATCATTAAGGTTTTGAATTTGGATCAGTAACAACTTCATCTAAAAACAGTTAACCTATAATTTTCTAATTCAAATTTAGCTGATCATCAAATTGTTGTTAATATTTTCACAAGGGGCTATGTTTAAGTGCTAAAAATAACTGTGTTCTGGATCTAGATACACAAAATAGTAAATATATGATTTTATAGAACTAAGCTGAACATAAAGAATAAAACCAACTATAAACAAAGAGAACATGAACAATTGAAATTCAAAAAAAAGATATTATAAATAGAAAATGTTTGGTGACAGGGGTTTATTGGGGCAGGGGAGAGTGATGCCTAAGAGGAAGAATAACGCAGGAAGGAAGACGTAGAGGCAGTGCTGGCCTGGGGGGTCTGGGATTGGGTGGGTTGGGCTTGCAGGTTAGGGGTGTTGGTGGCAGGGGTGGAGGCAGGAGGATTTTGCGTGATGGCTGCCATATAACGCTTGTTGTATTCCTCATTGGTCATTGGCTGGATGGGCTGGTAAGTGGCAGTGGCCTGAGGTGGAAGGTGCTTATCCTTACGTGATTGTTTGCCCATGTTCACATGGAAAACCATTTGCGCAAACAAGTCAGCCACCATCTGGCAGCCAAAGAGAAAATTGTGGTCAGGGACCCCAAGATAGAGGTCGTTGAAAGCCTGAGGGCGGCGCTCCCATAATGTGGATCCCATGTTGAAGAAGACAACATCAGCCAGATGGATGTCTGCATGGCTGGCGGGGTAGACTGAGGCCTGGTGCCTGCATCCCTGGATGGCCTCAAGGGCGGTGGAGCTACCCTCCATCTGGTGGCTCAAGAAAACCTGGTACTTGGAATTTGAGCCATCCCAGGAGTTGAGTAATTCACCAAGGATGTGGCTGTATGAGTAGTCATCAATGAAATCTGGGTTTTTCCAATAGTAGACAAAACCCTTGGCTGAAACAGCCAGAAATGCACCAATGAACGTCCCCTTCTTGACCTTCTTCCTTCTATTCTTGGCGGCAACTTTTCCTTGCTTGCCAAAATCCTCAAAATCTATTGATAGCTTGTAATAGGAGATGAACATGACATCATCAGTTAGACTAGTCAGGCATTGGACCAGGGTTGATTCTATGGCAGTGTCATATAGGGAATCATCAGCGCTATCCCATTGGTTGCCAGCAAAATTGGTAAGAACCCGTATGAAAGCCACCTTCCCATACATCAAGAGCTGCACCATGCGCTTGAAGACCCATATGTTATGATGCATGAGCTGCTTCCGGACCTGGGTCAAGGGAAGCTTGGGATCCTGCTGGAGGAGGTCAAGCCTGATTGGGTATGCCTCAGATATTTGTGACTTGGGGGCCTTCTTGGGCTTCTTGGCTGTCCCAATCAGATTCCCCCTGTTCATCAGGTTGTTGAATTCCTGCACAACAGTAGCTTGGGTAAATTGCAACTGGGCGACAATCTGTTCCCAGGACAGACCCTATAGATTCAGTGCCACAATTTCCTAAAGAATTTGGGCGGTGATGATTTGTTGCTTGGGGCGCTGGGCCGGGGGAGATGAAACCTGATTGGCTGTAGGAGGGGAAGGTTGGCTGGTGGCAGGAAGTTGTTCTGAATCAAGGTTGCCATCCTGATTGGTTGGTTGGTTGGTGGGCAGCTTGTGCAGGGGTGGGTACGGGAGCAGGTGCAGAGCTAGACACTAAGTGACTCTCAAACAAGTCAAAGCCATAGGGGTCAGTGGTCAGATACAGGTCAGCTTCCTTGTTACCCACCTCAAAGGCTTGGGTGTAAACAGGTGCCTCCACGTTCTGAGCCTTGCCTCCATTGAAGCTGGCTTGGCTGCTGGCGCCGTCAAAGATATTGCTTGTAAAAACCATTGTAAAAAACCTAGGATAAAATCACTAAAAGTAGAAATTTTAAAATTTAATGATTTATTTTTATTCTAATCTTGAGTCCATATTTGGAAGGTTCTCAAAACCTTTTCATAAAAATCTGGAGCCATGAAAATGGATAAAATGCCTCTGTTCCTAAATTGGATAGCTGTTGATTGGCTGTTAAACTGTTATTTTTCTATTTCAGGCTGCTCATACTACATATCTTGTGTGAGTTCATTTTGTTTTGTGCTTGTATAATCTTGCTTCTATATTGCTCAAGTTTTGTTTTGTTTTAGTCCTTCTGTTGGGGCCTCATATGAATCCTGATTGGATTATAATATACTCCGGAACAGCATCCATCCATTTCACTTGTTGTGTCAGCTCATTTTGTTTGTGGTTTGAACTACACCGCTTGATGTTTGATATAATTTTGTATAATGGGCTAGTGAAAATTTTTTTGTTTGACAGTCCATTTATTAACTGAAATTTTATAAATTAATTGAATCCTGAATCTTGCGCAACTTGGATTTTGTTTAAATCTGAGGTATTTTTGGTTGTTGCCATAGCTTTTAAAACTACTGTATTAGAAACCACTATGTAAAAATTAACTATTTAATAATTCTATTGAGCTTTTTATAATTTCACTATAGTAAATGCAGACTTTATTACAAAAAGCTTTTGAGATGGCTCTTTTGAGATGCTGTTTTTGAGATGATATATTGCACCAGTTTTTAAATGTTCAAAAAAAATAAAAGCATAATTGAAAAGGGCAATGAGCAGAAAGGTATTTATTGGGGTTGGAGTTATGCTGGGAAGGGCTGAGAGTAGGTTATTTGGCAACCATCAGAAGCTTAAACTTTCAGAATGTAACATCCTTCATGTCAATAGTCCCAAATTTCATTTTGGCTTTATTTTTTACAATTTTACTTAAAATTGAAAATTAAGATTAAATCTAACCTTTAACCTTACAAACAATTATTTAAGGTAAAAATTCAATAAAAAATACAAAAATATTTTTGGGTAATTTTCAACATGAAGGATGTTACATTCTGACAGCTGAAATTATGAAAGTTGCTGGGTTTTACCGTAGTGAGTTTTAGAATGTTAAGAAGCTCTTTTCACTAGTCAGTCTGATAGGGTGTAGATTTGGTGAGTGTCAACCAGAATTCATAGTGTAACACAGCAACTTAAGCTTAAACCTGAGCTTTTGATTTTTTAAATGCCAAACATGGGAAGTTGACTTTATTTTTTCAATGAATTACATACAAAAGCAATTAATAAATCAGGCTTAAATTATGCGGCACTGATTGATTTAGCAATCCAGGATAGACTTAATGTAATAAAAGGGAGTCAACTGATTAATAAATATACTGCTAAATCCATTACAGTGGTGCCAGGGAGCTTATTTTACAGCTATGAATAACAATAAAACAATAAGTGTAGATGGGTTTTTATTAATTTTTATTTTTTGGTTTAAAAAGAAACATTGGTCACTTCCTTTTTGGAGAGTTGATTACTGATGATTTTAATTTTTATTGGTAAATTTAATTATGAATAGCTCTTTAATTGGTCTTTTAACAAACAGAATTATTAAACAGAGTTGACTTCCAGTAATTTTAATTTTTTGGGTTTGGCACCCCTGAATTACTAGTAAAAAAACTTAGATTGTTTGCTCAAAAAACACTAAGGTATTCACATATCTGGTAGTCAATTATCTGGTAGTTGACAGATTTTAAACTACCAGGGAGTCAATTTCACCCCAGTTGCCAGGGAGCCACAGAGGAAAGGATTAATACATTGCTTTGAAAATCTATAGCTCTAAGCAAAAAACCCTCATCTGTAAAAAAACTTATATGCAAACAAAATTAAAAATAAATTAATATGTATTTATTGACAATAGAATGGTTTAACTTCTATTTTTCTGAGATGTGTTGATTTTTTGAATCTTTAGCTGATTTTGTTTACATATGAGCTACTTTTTCTTATAGATGAGTTTTTTTAGTACTATAGCTTTGAAAAAAACTGTAAGTTTTTTCATCTTATAATTACCTTTTCAGTCACACAGCAAGAAATAGACACCATCATGAGAGTGGTCCTAGATGCACCAATTGGTGTCTACAGAGCATATCAGTGCACAATTGTACTGGTTATTCAAAGAAAACAAGAATAAATAAATGAACTAGTAATGATAATAAATTATCCTTAGATAAATGAAATTCAAAGAAATTTTCAAAAGAAATTTGATGAATACATATTTGGATATCTTGAAATATTTGGGGCAGGAAGATATTCTGTCAATTATTTTTCTGCTGACTGATTTTCAATCAAATTTTATCCAACTATAATTTTCCTCATATGTAAATTTTTTAACTTTACAATGATAAAAAAACAAAAATTAAAGATAAAGAAAGTCTATTCAATAAAAATTATTCCTTAAAAGCTTTAATTTTTTATTTTATTTTCTGGTAGTTGAATTTAATTTGATTGGTTTTTAAAAAAGTAGAGATTTAAAATTAAGACTCTTAAATACAAAAAAATAAAATTGAAAATAATTAGTTGTGTTGTAACTGTGCTGTTGTGACGGTCCACATGTTTGGTGGCTTGCAGACAGGGCTAATGTTGGCCAAAAAAAAGTTTGGTTGTTTGTTGAAGGTAGAGGCCTAGTAGGGAATGATGGCTACTAGGGAAGGTAAGGCCTAGCTAGTAGGTGTAAAGACTACTAGGTGCAAATGTTGTCTCCACCCAGCAGAAGATATTGGCTGTTGTGGGCTAGAGGTCCTCACCCAGCAGGGAACTGTGGCTGCTTGGGGTGAGGAATGAGATAGCTCATTAGGGAACTTTAGCTGCTTGGTGTGAGAGTGGTCCAGCCTGATGGGTAGTGTGTGCTGCTCAGGCTGGAGGATGTTTAGACCCTGACGGGTAATGCAGGCTGCCAAGGTAGAGGTTTATGCCAGCATGGTAGGGGTCTTGCCTATCAGGGCTGTAAGTTTTGGACCCCTGGCGGTTAGCGCAGGCTGCCAGGGAGGGGAAGAGCTCTGAGGGCTCTATGTATCCTGATATGCTTACAGGAGGTCTGTGAGCAATCATCCTACCTAAAATACTGGTAGGGTGTCCTTGTTTGTGCCCCTATGGGTGCTTTGGGGGAACCCAAAGTGAGCATTGGAGGGTATAGATTTGCTTGGAGGTGTCACCAAGGCGGTTTGCTTGGGGAAGCAGCTGAAGAACTTGATGTGATCAGGCCTCTGGGAAGTAAAGCTGATTACTCTGCAACTGAAAGCTCAGACTTAATCACCTGGGTGAATAAAAAACAACACATAGACATTGGTCTATGGTTGAATGGCCTAAGTGGAGTGCCACTTGTGAGGGCCCAGTCAAACGCCAGTTCAATGTAGACTCATGCCTGGGTCTACAAGTTCTGGTAACGGGGACTGAGATAAAGAACCAATGTGGTTCATGGAATCAACAGAGAAGACTAGTGAGAGGGACTGTTTGATCACAGTGAAGGCTAGTTGACGGACTGTTGATTCATATTGGATTGTGGGAACCAAGATAGTTCCTAGTGAGGATAAGTTAAAGGGCTCATAGATCATGATGCAGGAGTAGCTGTTCATGATAAAGGAGTAGCCAGAGGACTGATAAGCTGTTGAAAGACTGGAATGAGCTGTTTGTTGTCTAAGATGGACTGATTGCTGGTTAAGCTTAAGAGCTGAAAGAGCTGGTTGAAGGACAAGAAGATGGCAGTGCAGGACTAGCTATGAAGCTGGAAGATGTCTTACAAGGACTAGACAGACTGGATATAGAGGCTGGAATGCTGATGTTGGTGTCTTAAGAGAGGCAATATTGATATAAAAAGCAGTTAAATAAGGTTTTTAGGCTGCCAAAGATATGATATAAAATAATTAGATATCATATAAAGAGAAAGAAAGAGAAGAATAAATTATTTACAGTAATTAAACTATGAATTTATTAAGTTCAAATTGAGCAGAAAGAAGCCAGAAACAGGACAGAGAAACTGTAAGGGTGAATAAGCAAATTTTGCCAAGAACAACTAGGAGAGTTGAGAGGCAAGCAACGGGTGAGTTCTAAGGTGCAAAAATTTGAAGAAAATGCAGAGAAACTTGGAGAAACGTTGAAGAATTGAGGGCTTGAAAATCTCTATGTAAAACATAGGCAAAAGCGCTTGGATTTTCCAGAGAAACATGACAGGAATCACAGCAAAAACATTTAAAACACAGAGCAGCTGTTTACCCGGAGCAAGACAGCTTCAAGTTTGAACCATGGTCAAGGGCAATTCATTTGGGTAAACTTTTTGGCAAAACAGTTGAATTGAGGCGTATTATTGGCTGTGAGCCAAAGTTTATTTGATCAGTGTTTTGAGGGCTTTAACTTGAGAGTTAAAGCCTAAAAATGAAGAGCAGAAGCAGAAAATTAAGGGCTTTCATTGGCTAAAGTAAGATATTAAGTTTAATATATTGTAGAGAGAGAAAAACTGGATTGTTTAAGCTTTGGAAAAGAAGAGTTCTGAGAGAGATTTTGGACTGAAACAAGGAGCTATAAAAGGGGGAACCATCTGAGGCTTAACAGGGACTGGATCAAGTGGATTACACAGGCCACTAAGACTACAGAAGGAGCTGAAGACCAAGCTAAAGGTGCAGAAGCCTGAGATACAGCAGCCAGGGCTAGGGATGAGAAGCCTGAGCAGAAACAGACTGCAGGAGCCCAAGACCAAGTACAAGGAGTCCAAGATATTGTTGGAGGACTCCAAGTATTGGCAAACCCATATTGTTTTCTTGATCCCCTGGCCATATACCATAAGATTTATAAGGAGATCTTCCCTCTGAGAGTGAATAAAAGCCCATTTTGACCTCTATACATATTTCTGAGATACTTTTTCCCTTACTAGAGAATGACATCCCCTTCCAGCTGGTCCCTGGCTATGATTCAGGACACACTTTGGGGACTGGTGGACAGGATCCTCACAGCAGTTTTATCAGAGTTACAAGGGGAAAATATTTATAAACTAGATAGTAATCTTTATTGAGAGATAGTGATTATATAGCTATTGTGAATCAAGGATAAGAGGAACATGATTGTGTTGATCACACGGCAAGATGGTGAAGGGGGTGGCTTGATCCTGGTAATGAGTCAAGCGCCAAAACAAGGTATCCACTGTGAGGGATCATCATTTTTTCATGTTGTTGGATTTAGAAATTTGAGTTGACTTCCTAGTTTGGCTTTGAGTGACTGGATAATTGGGTTGCGGGTCACAACCCTGTTTACTTGGAACCTTGCTGGCGGGCTGAGCCTGCTGTTTCAACAGTTTTGCAAAGCATAGCCTTTATTTTTAAATAGGTTATATTTAAATTTTTGATTTATTGGAAAGTTAAAAAAATTATATATGAATAAAATTATAGGTGGATCAAGTCTGATTGAAAATCAGTTGACAGAAAAATATTTGACAGAATATCTTCCTGTCCCAAATATTCCCTTACAGGAGAATAAATGCATATGAAATGAGATTGAAAGAAAAAAATTCAAGAATAGAGTATATCAAATAGGCAACAATAAATTAAATTATTGAATAATTTTCAAATCAAATAGGGGGTAGAACACTTGTGAATGGAATAAAGCCATTTATCATATCATTAAAGGAATCCTGGAAGGAAGATAAAGGGAAGGCACCAATGAAATCCAATTATAAATTTTCAAATGCAGGATTAATAGTAGTTTTTCCCTGTTTAAATAAAAAACTATTACAGACTGTTGTGATTTTGGAATATTGACCAATTAATTGATGCAATCAATAATTGTAGGGCACAGCTACTAGGTCTAAGAATGGTTTCAATAAAAAACACAGGAAACTGGACTGCAGGATCAATGGATTAATGACCAAATAATATCTTGGCATTAACAAAATCTCTGTTCCTAATTAATTAATTAAACATGCAGATATTGTTCATTAATTAGTTTCCTTCTGCAAGCACCTCAATATGCATCTCATAATAATTACTAGTATTAATTTTAATTATGTCCTATAACAGGAGGGTCCTCATAAGGACTTTCATCTGCATTACATCTAGAAGAGTCAACCATGGATTGGGCTACCAGGCCAAACACTCTAAGATAAAAGGCCCCTGAGCCTATTATATTAGGGTAGCTCTGACTAAGTGAAATAATCACCTCCACCAATTAGTAGCCATATTCTGGTTAGCTAGTCCTTGGTAGTGACCTGGGTAGACAACTGACTTTTCTTGATTAAGGGGCTTGGTTGTACAGTGTGTCAAGAAAAACACCAATTCTGTGAAAGTTTTCATTAAATATTCCTTTCACAATCCACCTCTAGGTTGGTTCCCTGCTGTGTTGCGACAATTCTACTTCATTCTCTATTTTAGTACTGTAAGCTAACCTCAGAAATAATGTAGGCAGCTGGGCCAGCCTCAATGACAGTTTATGCATAAAGATTGATGTTTTGTATCATGTTTTTTTAATTAACAATAAAGTGCTGTCTATCCTATCTCCAAATTTCTTCCTGCCAATCAAACTATATTAGTAAATTAAAAGACTATACTGTTGCCATGCAGTATGAATTCATATAGTAGATTATAGAGTCACAACTATTAACCTTTATCCATAAGTAAGAAGAAATTTCACATTGCCTCTGGGCCACAGGCCCTGTCAGACTTGTTACTTCTGATGACTACAACAATTTCTTCCAGGCTGCATGTTACACCAAAGTCACAAGCTCTCCTTGACTTCTCTAATGTTAGAATACTTAGGATATCATCTTGATGGATTATAAAATACCACACTCTGCACATTTATGATGCAGACAAAAACAAAATTAGCTCAGTCCAAAACAAAATTCAACCTTATTTTATAGAAAAAGTAGTCTATTTTATAGAAAATTAGTTCTGATTGGAAAAATGACCAGACACACAACACAAGATAAACACCAGAATTTTTTTTGAAACAACAATGACTTAACTGATCACAAAAAAAACAATTTCAGTCATATTAAAAATCTGGTAGGACACACCATTTCAATTATGACATCTCAAAAAATAATATATCAAAATATGCCTTCTCAATTTTGCTATCTCAATTTTATAGTAAAAACAATATTTCAATTTACGGCATTGCGACTAAGAAACCCCAGTTTTAAAATCTTAAATTTTTGAACACCAAAAATAACCCAAAAAATCTCAAAAAATAAAATTTAAAAAAAATTATGGGCTTAAAAAAGCCTCAGAATTCTAAATCTTCAATAAAAATGGGGTCAACTGGTAGCAACAAGATTGTGTAAGACCCAAAAGTTAAAATATACCCAAAAATAACCATTTTCATCTATTATAACTATAAACTATACTTTAAAATAAGCATATAATTGTACCAAATACTAAAAAAAGTCAAAGGATGATAAAATTAAAGGAAAGAAGAGATAAGATAAAATAGTGTTTATTAGAAAAGGGCTCAAACATTGGTAGAAAGAGCAACTGAGATAGCTTGGAGATGCTCAAGCTTTCTATCCTTAGGATAGTATACAAGAACAACCTTGCTGATCTCTGTGTACTTTTTAACTGCCTTAGTCTTCTTGGGGGGTTTCCCTTGGACTTCATGCCGGTCTTGAAGAGGTGGGCAGAGATGGCTTGTTGGGTTTTTAAAGGCACCATTATTTGGTTGAATTTGGGCTTATGGACCCTGACCCTTGTAGCAAACTGGCTATGCCACCCTTTAAGAGAAGAGTTGGTCTTGATTAAACCATCTTTTACCTGCTTAAAGAAGTTCCAGGTGATTTAGTCACCATCCTTTCTGATGTGGCGTGCTCCTTGAAACACTCAAACCCATTAAGTTTCAAAATACTCAATAAAAGGTGCATAGGCTGCCTGGTTGACTATAATATATGGGTGACAGAGTAGGGCGTTGTAGAAGGCATTTGTATCCTCCTTTCTAACCAGAGCAAGGGCAGCAAAACAGTTGAACACATCCTTGGCCTCTTTTGTACCTTCTGCATTGATTAGCTCATGAAGATCTGAGCATTTCTGAAGGCGGTGGCAGAATGCCTGCTGGAAGTGAAAGTAGCATCACTGGGGAAGCTCTTGAAGACTTTGATGAAGGCATTGGCTTGAGTATGGCCAAAATCAACTACTAGATATTAATGGTAAGAAAGGCTTTCCACCCGCTTATTGATTGGGGTGGCTTCCTCTTCCTGTGACTGAGCCTTCTTCTTTCACCCTCTGATCTCATTAGGCTTCTTTTCAAGGGTGGGGAGGACCTCAGCCCGTTTAGTCTTCAGGATAGTGAGAGCATGGACATATGTTTCCTGCTTCTTGTTGGGAAGGAAAAAGAAGACCAGGGGAAGAACTATATTACCAACCTGCCCATGTATATTCCAAAGCTTGCTGAATAGCTTTGGGCAGGTTGAGAAAGTGCCATCTGCAAGCCAGGTCTTGCATTTCAACAGGTTGCGCAGATCCTGTGAGGTGGCAAAGCAAATAATACACTCAGGCGCATGTTGGCTGTTGTCATGAAGAAGGAATCTCTCCTAATGGCAAGATAGTTTTTGTTCTTTGGTAAGGATCAATTGCTCAATTGATGAAGCACTGACGCCTTCAGTGCTCAGAGCATATATCTGATCAGTGAGATATCTTTGTAGTTTTGAGGCGCCACCAACAGTGGCAAGTTGAGTATTGTTTAAATTAAGGAGGGCATCATTGACAACCTCAGTGGTAGTTTGATCCTTGGTGGTTGGGATCACCTGGCAAAGAAACTAGCAGATAAGTTGGTAAAGGGGGTCAAAAACTCAGTGCAGTCATGGTTGACAGCAAGGGCTTTAAATCTAGTGAACCCATAAGTAGTGAGTCTAGCTGGGCAGCCAATTTTATCACATTTATAGTGATGTTGGTGGATGGGTTTCTTCTCATCATTACAGCTGAAGCTGTACCCCTTGTAGACAAAGCCAGTACCCCCTTTCTTAGTCATGATGGGGTAGCTGGCTGGATATGTTGTGGGAATAGCAAAAATACCATTTTGATTGCATATATTGTGTATGGTATTTAGATTCCAGAGCTCAATTTGCTCAGCTGCAGGAGCACCAGGCTCAGGCTCCTGTTCCCCTTCCTCTTCAGGCTCTGAGGTGGAATCAGAGTGGCAGTTGAAATTGAACAACTTCTCTTGGGGGTCTGAAGGGGAGTAAACAAAAGGAGAACAGGAAGGGGTTGGGCTTGTTTCCTCAGGCTCTGGTGATGGAGTTGGGGTCTTGGGGTAGCTTTGGTAGTTGACTTGGGAGGCATCTAAAAGTGAATTAGTTTAAAAATATGATCAATTTGAGGGTTGTTTTTAAAGAGAAAAATGAGAATGTTTTTAATATAAAAAGTAGTAATTTTTTTACACAGAATTGCAGAAAAGATTTAAATATATAATATCAAAATATCAATGTTTTTTGTTTTTTAAAAATAAAATTTTTATTAGTAACGTAAGTATGCAAACCTTTGAGTGTTGACTGAAAATTGCAGTCAAAATGGCGTTTTTGAAGTGACGTAATTGAGGTGCTGTAGCTCAAAAACATAGTGTTTTTGACCATTTTTTATATTAGATTAAGAAATCTACAGTGGAGCTACCTGAACTGGGCCAAAGAGTAAAACTTGAATTTCTCAAAAACTAGCTTATACAACTGGGGTTAAAAATTACCCAGTTGTTTAGAGGAGGCCAAAAATATATATCTGCAAAGTTTCATATGTTTTCTTACATTCTTTATTTATATGGTAATTGACGTGAATATGTACTTTTGAAAAGTGGAAATCAAGAATTGCAGTGGGGGAATTGATATAGCGTAGCCTGATGTCATATGTAATTTCCCCTTATTTTCCCCTATCCATTGTGCACATCAAATCAATTGGGTGATATGAAACTTGGTGTAATTTGAAGTGACGTAAATCAAAATGGTGTAATCACCCCCTTCCATGCTAAAATCACTATTAAAACATTTTATTAAGAGAACCCTTATCAATGTATCCATGTATAAGTAAGCTATAAATTACATATAATAAAACTTGTTTTTTTACCCAGCAATGATAATCACTAGAGGGACTAGCATAGTGGCATCTTTTTAGGTTGTTCTTAGTATAAGTGTCTTAGATTAATACTATAGGAACATCTTCTGGCACTATACAACAAGCTTTATTTTAGTTTGGGTATAAGATTATTTTAGTTGAAGATAAATAGCGTGATTCAAAATGGCGTAAAGTTGAGATGGCATAAACACACCCCACACTAAGTGATTTCATATGTAAATAAAGTTAGTAAAATAAGATTTAATTAATCTGACTCAAAGTGACAGAATCAAGATGGCGTAAATTCAAGATGCTGCATTCAAAGGTATATGTAAATTTTAACTATTTTATTGTTTATTTTATCTTTTGTGATTCAAAATCACTAATGCAAAAAGCACCATCTCAAATTTAATTTGAGATGGCATAAATTGAAGTGCTGTATTCAAAATGGCGTGTCCTACCACAAAGCTACTATGTTCATTATGGTTTTTGAGAACAAAATGAACTCATTCACAGAAGTTAAAAATTGATCTAAAATCTCTTGTAAAACTGAAACCAACAACAGAAATATAAAGTATCAAAGCAAATTAATCAATATACCATACTGTTACCAGTACATCTTAATTAATATAAAATCTGGAGCAAAAAATAAAAATATAATATTCTGAGTGTCTGTTTTGGGGTGAAAATTATCAAATATAATTAATTATACCACTAGATACAGCTAAAAATGCACATTTATAACAAAAAACAATCAATATAAAAATTTCAATACCTGGTGTGGAATATATGGTAGGGACAACAAGACTTAGGGTTAATATTTACTCATAAATTAAAATATATTAAAAATATTATATAGATAAATGGATTTAATTTTATTTTTTGGATTTTATTTGGTAGTAAACTGGAATTATTATAGCAACACAGCAACAGATTACACCACAGACAAGAAAATTTTTGTGGATAAAAAAATAGAGTAGTCATTGTTCAGAAGGTGGAAGGAGGGAGTAGCTCTAAGTCAGGGAGTGAACCTAAAGTTAATCAGATACACCATCAAACCCTGGGTACCCAGACTGGCATAACATGTATTATTAATCCTATGGTACCCAAAATGTCCATGATAGCTAAATAAATTCATAACCAATAGAGCAGTGAACAACAACACTGTTGAGAGTGTGTCCCTGGTATACCCCAATTTTTAATGCCAAGATGTGGTGGCTACCATTCTTATAGAGAAGGTGAAACCTTTAATGGATACTAATTACACTAACTAGGTGATTGATGGTGATAAAGAGGATAACAAAGAAGATCCAAAATCTTATAAAACTGTATGGGGAAGAAGTTGCTGAAAAAGATCACCATGTTTTACAACAATATTACCATGTTGTGTATCTTGGTTGAACCCAAGGAGTTGTTGCATGCCTCCAAAAAATATGTACTCAGCAATCCTTAACACCATGCAAATTATCCTCATAAATCCTATTGCAGACACTCATGACTAAAAGAAGTCTATGGAAACATTTATGGTGTTGGAGAAATGTGCACACAGATTGTATAGGCAGTACCTAAAGACTGGGCATTTTCTCCTTGTGGAGAAGCCCAAGAGCAAATTAACTATCCTGAAAAAAGAGCACATATGGGCAATAAAAAATGGTTCAACTAAAACTACCATCTCAAACTGGAAAATATATATCCATGATCAAATATGTTTTAGGCCTTGAGTCCTTGATTTCTTATTTCTACTACGTGGTACATAGCTGAGGCTTTTCAGCAACAGCACCCATGCCAACACTATAATAAAGTGACAACCTGGTTTTACTTAATGTTGTTTTCTGGATTTTGAATTTTTTTAATTAAGGGTACACTTTGCCCTGAATATTTTTATATAAAAACTGTTTTTAAATACAGTACTATACTAAAATGACCCCAGAGAGTCCAAAAATGCAATAAAAATTACTATAATTAATAAAATAAGGAGATATAAGCAAATATTTTTCAATTTACTATGTAAAAAACACTCTTTATTACAAAATTATTTTTTATTCTCATAAAAATTAAAATTCCAATGAACCAAAAAAAGATATTTGATATATCTAAAAAACCACAAAATATAAGAAGATTAAAATTTTAACTTATTATACTTTATATGAGCACAACTGAAAAAATTTCATGCCTTAAAGATAAATTAACAAAATATAAGATATTTCTTACAAAACCACATTGAAACTGTATCTGAAACTTACCATGTATACCTAAAAAGCTTATTACTATCCAAAAAAATAAATAAATATAAAAATCTAAAAGTAAAAACAATCCAGGCAAAGCAAAGTTTACTGGGCTAATTGAAACCACCAGCAAGAGCAGTTGCAACATCTTCTAGGTATTTCTTGATCTCTGCCACCTTATACTTCTTCTTGATCACCTTCTGGACATCCTCTTGGTAGTCCAGATCCTTACCCTTTCTCTTCTTGGGGGCCATCTGGTTGGCCAAGTCCCAGAACTTGGAAAAATTTCAGGCCTGCTCCTCCTACAGCTTGGAGAAGAACTTGTTGTACTTGATGTTGGTCCCAAACTTCACCTTCAGGTGCTTGTGCCACACTTCCAGGCTGGATGTGGTCTTCATCTCTCCTTTAATACAGGCTCTTTGACAGTTCCATGGTGCTGTAGCACAGCTCTTCCCTCTCTGGGCAGTCATCTTTTTTCCTACCCACTGCCTCTCAAAGTAATCAAGGTAGACCTTGAAGATGATGGAGTGCTTCTTGATGTAAGCGTCCTCCAGGAGGGCCTCAAATCCAAGCCCAGTATGCTCTGGGCGCACAAAAGCCAAGGCAGCAAACTGAGTCAGGGCAAAGCAGCACTTCCTCTTACCATTGTTAAGATACTTCTTGAAAAGGTCCTTCTCACTCTTGAGATTCTTGATGAGGGCCTGTCTAAAATGGAAGAAGCAGCCCTGAACTTCCCCATTAAAGATGGCCTTAAAGGCTCTGAACTGAGTTTGCTCAAAGTCCATGATAATCCCATTTAGCCCAAGTGAGCGCGCATGAGCTAGCTGCTCTGCGGCTAGGGTGGACTCATCCTTCTAAGCAGAGGAGGGATTGGCCCTTGTGGCGTGGGTGGGAGGGGGGAGCTGGTTGGCAAGAAGGGAACTTAAAGCATCCCAGAAAATTCTGAAGGCTCTGGTGTAGACTTCAGTCTTAGCACCAGGCAGGAGGAAGAACACAAAGGGGATGACCTGGGTGTGGAATTGTCTGTGCAGGACCCAAAGCTGCTTAAAGAGGGTGGGGCAGGTTGAAAATGTGCTGTTGCACAGCCAGTTGGTAGCAGTGTTGAGCTGCTCCAGGTTTTGGGTTGCGGTGTAGGCTATAATCCTCTCCTCCACTTCCTGCCCATTGTCATGGAGCAGGAACATCTCACCATCCTCAGTTTTTTTGAGGTCATCCATGAGTACCAGATCTTCAATTGTAGTGGTGATCTTAGCCAGGAGGTTGGAGGCTTGACACCTATCACTAACAAACTTCACCAGCTGACTATGGGTTAGAATCCTCTTCAAGTTGGTAGGGAGAGGTAATTGCAAACAAGCACAGCCAGCTGGGTGGCAGAAAGATCTTTAGAGGTGAGCATCACCTGGACAAGATACCACTTGAGGAGGCAGGCTATGGTGGTATTTGGCATGATGCAAGTGTGCTAACCCTTGATTGTTTGGACCAAGTCCCAGTGTTGAGCCATACTAGACAGGAGCAGTCCTTGCAGGTATAATGACTGCTCTTGAAGCCCCAATTGGAATTGTTGCAGGAAAAGATGTACCCGTTGGCCACCATAGCTGGCCCACCCTTCACACTCATAATGGGAAAATACTTGGGCAAGGAGGAAGGAACCTTAAAATTTCCATCAACATTGTCATGGCCTGGGTGACTCCCAGGGGAAACTTGGGTCAAGGGGAAGGGTCAAGCCTGGAAGGCCCAGTAGATGACAGGGGACATCCACATCACATAATTGGCAGATGTAGCCCAGGGACGCTACACTCCCATGTGGGGTATCACTTTCTCAGTGAGCCCCAGCATGGTCAAATAGACAAACCCAAGCTTACTTTAATCATATGTTGAAGAAGAAGGAACAAGAGGAAGTTCTCCTATGGCGGCACTCATGGTCAGGCTTGACTGGGCAAGTTGTTGAAGCAGAGGGACACCAGGAAAGAAGAGACGTGGTGCAGGAGCAGGGATTATTCCTTGGTCCAGCACTCTAGGAGATGGGGCAAAGGCTGCCCGTGGTTGGTTGGAGGCAGCTAGAAGTTGCTCTGTTTCCCAGCGCTGGTGTTGGTACTGGAGGTACTCTCTGTTTTAAAGCACTAACAGTATAAAATTTGTGATAATTTAATAAACCCCTGAAAAGTATAAATGCTTAGTGTGCATTAACCAACAAGATTTTATTAGATGAAGATGTCAACAAAGAAAAGGGATGACAGTGTTCCCAGCTATATCCTGCTGGGAAACTGCAATTTGACTTACTGTCAACTCCTTATTTGTTGTCAATAAATTATCTCAAGTTGGGTTCTATTGGTGACTCCTGATTTGTCAGTTAGATGGATCCTTTTATTATTTTTTTCTCTGGGGAAGCTGGCAGGGGAATTTTGGTCCATTTGGCAACCCAAGTCCCCAATTCTGGGTTTCAGAGGGTGTGGGCTAATTAAAATCTTCTTCACTTGACTTTGGGACAGTTTTTAATTGCCCCCAGGCTTTTCCTTGACCAGGGTTTGATTCTCCACTTGGAATTAAAGTTTTCTTTTGGATAATCTGTGTGATCAACAACCCAATTATTCAGTTGTGTGATTGCTCAATTACAGGTGTTGAACCTATGCAACATAGGGTTTTGTCTGGCCCATTCTGGGCCCTGACAAACATTGCAGAGATTATGGGCCACAAGAGAGTTCCAAGGGCCAACAGGAGCATGGCAAAAGCCAGGGAAGTAGTCAGGCCAGGGCTTTGAGTCATCCCTGGATGAACTGGAAGGAGGGGAGTTTGGTGAATGGAAGCAGAAGGGGGCTTTTCCTGGTGCTCCTCATGTGAGGGAGGCTTATCCTTGGGAGGGGACTTCTTAGCTTGGTGGCGCTTCTTTTTGGGCTCCTCATCTGAAGCTGAGTTATAATAACTGTGGTCTGTAAGAGTGCCATCAGTTTTCTCTCCCCCAGTGGAGTGAGCTGGGCTCTTCTTGGGGGAGGACTCAGGGGAGGGCTTAGAGGTGGCCTTCTTTTATGACAAAGGCTTCTTCTTGGGGGTCTTTGGAGCCTTTGTGGGACACTTGGTGCCTTTGGGCTGCTTTGAGATATTATTGTCTTAAAATAATAAGTAAAAGGGCTTAAAATAAAGCAATGTATTTAAAAAACAAAGCACCTATAAATCACAATATATAAAAATTAAACCTTATATGGCTTTTATTGAAATTTAAAATATAAAAAATATTATAGAAGTTTTTATTTTATTATAATTTTAAATAACAAGTTAAAAGTTAAGAGAAATATGAAAAAGTATTATATTTAGTTATAAATTTTACTTTAAAAATCAAAAAATATGAAATGAAAAAGTTGAAAAATACAACATGTCAAAAAATCAGATGTTTTATTATGTAAAACATAAAGTTTCATATGTGGGAAATCAAAAGTGTCAATATTATGAGTGACAATTAGTAAAAAAGCTGAATTCTCACTGACAATTAGAAATTTGTAGACATTATTAGTGACAACATTAACACTGTCAGTATTTTCTTGAAAATTTACTATGAAAAAACATAGTACGCTTAATTAAATTTAAGTAGACTAGCAAATGTTAACTGTTTTCTGTATTTTTTGCTCACATAATAAAATAAAAAATATGAAAATAAGTCAAAAAATCATTAAAGTTATTTATTTCTTTATTAAAAATTATATTTGAGTAGTGGTAATATGATATTTTACCATTGTGTATATTGGAAGTTGTTAAGAAGTTGTATTCAGATATAAAAAAGGTAAAGTGTTGACTTTGCCACTTACAACATACTCATTAGGAGGTGGCATAGTAATTTAAGCTTAATTGTGCCACTCTAATTTGCTTAAATCTACCCTGTTGGATAATCACAAGCAAATAGACAACATTTTTGATTATTGACATTATTATTAATAATAAATTCTATAGTAAATTACATAGTAACTCATACTTAAATTATTGGATTGCTGTTAGCCACAAATATATTTATTGTATTGAAGTCAACTTAAGTGTCATAATAGTTTTATATTGTAAGTGTGTTATTTACATTATAAAAATAGGTTATGCCTAAAAAGTTCAGACAGAAACTTTAACACTGTGTGTTAAACTTGGTAAAAAATAAGTTTGGTTTAAAAAGTGTTGGCATTGACACTTTTACGTTGTAAAAACAAATAAATGAATAAAATAACTTTTATTAGTAAACATAAAGGGAAAACTGGGTTAAATCAAGATTTTTATTAAGCTTAAAAATAAATTTTATCAAAATGGCCACAATTTCATTGTTTTTTCTGGGGTTGAACCCCTGAATGCTTTAAAAAATGGGAATCAAGCTGTTGTGACTAGTAAAAAACATAGCAGATTTCAAGTTTTGAGTCAACAGTGACCATGTCAACAAAGTGTCAACATGGCCACTGTTGACATTTTTAGTGTCAACATGGGTGCTGTTGTTGTCTTTTCATGGAAGAAACTCAGGGCATCCCTATACATTAGAAGCAGCCTAATAACCCTTTAGGCCCTTCATAAATATGCCAAGATTATACCATGCTAAAGGAAAAGGACATAGTAAAGTTCTACTACATTGATAAATTTTACATTGTGTCCTTCATGTGAAATGCATACAGCTATGTGCCCAAGGGTGCTGTGATAGACACAATGGAGGCTGTTTTCCAGGAGTGAGCTGCTTTTGGCTGAATAAAGGTTGGTTGCCTAATCAATGTGGATTAGTATTGTTTGCTTGCTATCCGGATATGATGGCTGGTGTTTTATCCAGCTACAATAGTTGATTCTTGTTTGTTATGAATCTAGAGTGCTTATAAGAGGGACACCTATTGTTACTATGCAAGGGTAAAGATGTGCCCTGGGATGGATCTGCCATGTGGTGTTGAAATCCTAAGACCAACTGGTTAGCGCAATACAGTTGGGTGTACAACACAATGGTTGGGGTTCTTTGTTTATGTCTTATGAATAGCTTCAAGGGGGACACTTATTGCTACTTTGCAAGCATGAGGTGCCTAAAATCACCATTATGGTTGATATTTAGAAGATTGGTGTCTGGACCTAATGATTTTTGGTGTTTAGGAAGTAAAGCTGTTTACTTTTCTTATAAAAGCCCAGGCTAATCACTTGGTTGGTTTAGAGTAGCATAACAATGTGTGGCATTGGTCTCTGACAGAAATCTTTGGGAGGACATTACTATGACCTGGATAATTTGGATGGGCAGCAACATGCTGGTCCAGTGCTTTATATTTTATGGTGGCTTGGGAGGACGTTGAATAAATCTTGAAACATTTCCTGAGATAGTTTGCTACAAGAGCAAACAAGGGACATGCCTCAGTGAAATATTTTAATGCTTTTGCTACAAGGGCAGAGTGCAGGTTAATAATTGAATAAAATCATTAACATGCTTATCATTGTATATTTAATATGAAAATGGAAGTATTTTAGATTTAGAAAAACTTGAAAGGATCATGGGAAACGTTAACACTTTGAGTGATCAAACATTGTTACTTAAAGATACCGTAACTGTGCTATATTGGCAAAGTTACAAGGGGTAATATTTGGAAACTGGATAATTGTCTTTAATGAGATAAACAACTTATATGGTTTGAGGGAATCATTTTAGAAGGAGCAAGATTGAGGCAATCAATCAATTATATTGGGCAGGGGGCAGCTTGATCCTGTTAATGAGTCAAGCGCTAAATTGAGCTGCCCACTGATAAAGGGATTGTCACTGGTTCCTGTTGCCTTGTTTGAAAATTTGAGTTGACTTCTGCATTTGGCTCTGAGTAGTGAGGAAGTCATTTTGAGTGACATGGAATCTTTTTTACAGAACTTTGCTGGGGTTCAACCCTGTTGTTTTTAAAAATAAGTGAAGTATTGAATTCCTATTCAGGTTGCAGAAAAGCCTCAAAGATGTTGAAAGATTGCTTTGATATTATTAGGAAAGAATCATTGGATAATTTTGAGTCTTTTTTACCAATAGAGTTTATTTTTGAAAGAAACCACTGGGTAGTATGAAGAGGTCTCCAAATGGTGAGGATTAGCCACTCAAATCCATAAGGAGTTGATGATTAGCCGCCACTGAAGCTTCAAACTGTTTAGTGTAATTCCCAAAGGATACACTAGGATTTAATAAGATAAATAAACACAACCAAAGTAGACCTATATAAATAGCCTGCAACAAGATCAAAGAATCCTCTTAATAGAACTTGTGACATTGGGAGGTAGTAACAGTCTCATTTTTGGATTAAGGAGCAAAGACTCCAAGTTTGGCGGTCATTGGCGTAACATTCAGAAGCATAGATGACGTAGAGCCCAGATCAGGACCCCCTCTTCCTGGTACAGTTTGATTTAAAATCAAGTTTTAGGAAATATAGAAGAGAAGTCTCACTACAAGATGCATTTTAAAATATATTAAACCAGGAGATAGTTTAAGCTTAGTGAGTGATTTAGGGAGGACTCAATGCTTAAGAGTTGAACAATGGGGAAACTTCAATATGTACCAGAATTATTGACTGATCAATATCACCTGGATCCATGGCTCCTATTATGTCTCATTATTCCAAAGATTAGCTTACCCAGCACACAAAAAACCCTGTGTGCAATTAATTTTTTATGACTGCTCTGATAAGTGTGGTTGTATCAGGGGACCCTCATATTATGTCTATTTATCAGTGTCAATTTGCTCTGGATAATCAAATTATGCTGACAAACCAGAGCAGCTGTGACCCATTTTCGATCAACAGTTTGATTTAGATATGTCAACCTGGTCAACTGCTTTCCCAATTTCTTGGCCTTTTTGTTAGGAAAACAACTTCCTGGCATTGTGAAAACTACTGTGACAGCATTGATGAAAAAGCTCAAGGAATGATTTAGAGATCATTGTGGGAATTATTTAGGCTTTTAGTAAGGTAGTTTGAAAGCTAATTCTATGGTAGGAAAAGGCTGTATGGACTAGTTCAAGTTTTTGAAAGAATTTTCCAAGGGGGGAAACGCTTGGGAAAGGGGGCTACATATCAGGTATTGCATAGAAAAGGTTAAAGAGATACCATCTTGGATTCTAAGTTGAACATCCCCCCTCTATAACAAGCATTTAGGAACTGCCTCAGCTCTAGGGAGGTGATGTATTAGATGCCAATCTAAAGAAATAAACATAGGAACACAGCTTGGTGGAACTATATCACAGCATTTCAACAAGGCAAAAGCACTCCTTATTAACATCCCAAGGTTTCTTAGATGATTTTCTTTATGGATAATAAAGGCTTTTATGATATCCAAAGATTTTGAATTGTTGATAGAATAGAGAAATTACCTAGTGTCTATTATCCTAGTACTGAGAAAGAGGGGCAGTAGAGATAGATATGAAAGAACTTTTCACATAGCCAAACCCCTGGGAAAGAATGGACAATTATGAGAAAATGGTTGAAGGTTTTGCCAAGGGGGCAAGAGTTTCTCCAAAGTGGATTTAAAAAAATTCCTGGAATTGTATATTCCCAAAGATGGCAGACACAAGTAGACGTGATGATACATGGTACAGATGTTATTATGCTAGTGGGAAAGATGTTAGAAGAGCTTGAATGTCTTCAGGATCATTAAAATGCTTTAGGGCTTGAACTCAACCACTTTAAGGATACCACTTCAACATATTTAGTACCTGGGTTTGACCAAGGGCACGCCTTGTTGGTCTCTGAAGAGCAGGTGCACTAAATTGTATCTTGAACCTTGCTTCCAAGTATGTTTGGGGTAATCCTTACTCATAGGTGATGAAAAGAGAATTTCTTATACTATCATTGTCCAGTTCAGCTATAAGAAACATCATAGTGACAATTGGCTAAACTATCTACCCCAGAATATCAATGTTTTATTATCTAATTAAGCTATTATGTTAGGTAATAGGTATAGGATGAATAGTTAGTTATGTTTAATTAAGGGTAATCCTCCCAAACAGATGATTGATCCTTGTCACCAGCAGTTCCTTGAGCTCTGATTGCTATACTGTGCATCTAATTAACTTGAACTGATTCCAGAATGAACCTTTATATTTTCAAATCTGAATTCCTTGTTTTACACTTTAATTGTATAAATAGTTTCACCTTTCTTTTAATAAAATGCTGCATTATAGTTGTATTTGAATCTTTATTATACATATATTTATCAAAATTCAAAGTCTATATAGTCTTTATTAATTATAATATCTTATAGATTCCTGGGTTGAGAAAGAAAATTAAAACCAAAAGGCATACTTTTGATGATATTTACTGGTGGAGCTATAGACACCAGGTTGGTTGATTGGGTAGCAGCACCCAAAGCAGATCTCTTGATCTTTTCATGTTCTTATTTGGTTATATATACATATTGGATATAAATAATACATAATAAAGGGGGATAGAGGTCTTTTTTGTCTTGCCACTGCCACCGACATAGAGCACATTGAGATTTAATTAGTCCTGGGAAATTTTGGAAGGGGATCTTAAGCCTCAGCTCAAGCCTGATACATAGTTTATTACATGTTACAGCTGTCTGGGATATAATTGAAGCTCTAATGTTACACATGAGCATATCATTAAGATACATTTCAGCATGTTTGGGTGATTAAATCCATAATTCATGGCTACCATCAGAAGTTTGTTCTGCAGCCCACTCACACTGCTCTATCTCTGCACTCATCATAGCAGTGGGAAATTTCTTCCAGGGTTTCTGCGCTTTCAGTGTTGGGTTGAGCTCTCTACTTTATGCATACCCATCTCTAATATTTTTAGATGATGTTTGATAGTTTGACTTCATGGGAGAAACCTGGGGGAACTCTGATAAATCTGTAAGTGATTAGGCCACATTTTAAACATCAGATTGGTCCTGATTTTCTTAAAAGTCTTTTATACTTGCAGGAATTGTTTTATATGAAAGAAGGATGATTATATCTTTTGTATCAGTTGCTCTTGCTTTGATATAACTAATTACAATATCAATTTAAGAATCAATATTTACTAAATTTATCTATTAAAAACTCAGCTATTCATGATATGTGTATCAATGATAGCCTCATAATCCAAAAAAATGACAGCTCCCTTATTGGAAAAACCCCCCCATGAACCCCAGCTGAAGGTGCACCTGGAAAAGAGGAATTCTTGAATTATATTGCAAAATAACCATGATGCAAGGGTAGACCATATCTCCTTCCCTGATGTACAAGAGCCAGATGGTGCTTTTTTAGGTGGGTCACCCCAGCTATAATGGGCCTGTAGGATTGCAGCAACAATCAACTTTGCTGATACAGTTGCAGCAGCAACTTTTCCAAGCAATACCAGCATTTCTCTTCTTAAATATTCTCCAGATAAATTAGGGTTGATAAGCTTTCAGTTGAATACTTCAGGCTAATTGGCCACAGCAGCAATCATCTATTGTTAAAGTTAGCTGGTTTCTGTCAGGGATTCAGCCTGTGGGGGGTCTTGAGAACTTACAGGTGGACGGCCTGCAGGTCCTGCAGGAAGGGCCCACCATAAGATTGGAGCTAACTTTACAATATAAGATAAAAATTTGCCCAGAAGAGCCCAGAGGCTGCTAGCAAGCACCATTGAATTGATCAGGCCAGTGAGAGTGATGTGCATCACCCCAAATATCTGTGTGGAGGTGGATTCATTAGTTGCAATGAATTCCTGTGAGCAGTTGGGCCGTGGGGTGAGTGGTGGTGTCATTGGAACTAGACAGGCAGGCAGCTAGTTGTGCTTGTTGTGGAACAGCAGGGGAGGTATGGTGACCCGTGTTCCTTCTCTACCAATGGCCTTTGTTTCTCTAGTTCTGGCTTCTGTGCTGTAGATTAGGATTTCCTTGAGGGTGAATTCCAAATATGCTGGGTTGGGTGGGTATTCTGTGAAATGTACTGGGCCAAAGGGAGCTCCTGGTGGACAATATAGTTTGGGAAGTTGGTCCATGGTTTCTTGGGGTTGTTGGGTGTGAGGTACAGAACCGCAGGAAGTAGACTGCAAATGAAATAGAACTAAAATCAAATATGGAATAACCTGGTTGAACCAAAGGTTCATGTCACTTTATTGCAAGAATGGCAATGGGCAACTTCCTGGCGGCCCAGGGTATAAGTATACCCATCTGCCATGGAGAAACTTTTACAATTTCCTTTGATCCTGATGATACTGTCTACCAGGGCTTTGCAGCCCTTGGTGGCATCCATTGCAGGAGATATTTCATTGGCTGGCTTGAACTGAGAAGACTCAAATTTCCCTTTTGGGTTGCAGGGTTAGTCATCCTTGGGTGGCCTTCATTCCACAGGAAGTTTCTTTGTTTCCCCCAACGTGGTGGCCCAAGTTATTTCAGGATCCTTGTCTTGGCCCGCACTCTCATTAGTTGGGTTAACAGGAACCTTTGGCGTGGGAGGCCTTGATGCAAGTGATTCTTGTTCATCTAAACTCAGGAGATTCCCCAAAGTCAAATCCCGATCTGGTTTGAGTCCAGGAAACTGCGGGCTGACAGCCTGCAGGGTTTTGGGTTTTAAATCCCGTAGTTGAGGCTTTTCCATAAGCATAGTTAGCAGGAGTTTGTCATTTGTGACAGTTCCATTTGATTGGCCCATCTGGGATCTTTAGCTCCCTGGGTGATGATCTAGCTTGACTGGTTTCTCCTGGGTGAAAAGGTGTTATTTGAGATAAAAGAGTGGGCATGGTGATCAATAAAGGTAATTCTGGATTCAGCAGAAGAGAGTATTGTTGCAACCAAGCTTCCATACTTACCTGCTAATGTATCTTACAATACACAGGGGGTGCTTGATGAGTTGCCCCTTGACGTTTTAACAACATGGATTAATCTGATGACAATATCAAATGGCAGGTACTTCATCCTAATTAGGAGCACTACCAATTTGACTTGCTGATCCCCGCACAAGTTATTTCTTGGCTTTGAACCTTACATGGAACTTTCCACTATGCCACCCCCTTGTGGCCTTGTGGCTTTCCCCATATGGTATATTAATCACAATATTCCACAATAAACAATACCTTATTCTTATTATTCTGTCCTTTCTATTGGACTGTTGTCTTCCCCAATTCCAAATACTGAATCCTCATTGGTTCATTTGCAACAGTGGTAGCAGTGGTAGGTTGACAATCTACCTAAAACAAAATTCCCCCTAAGAAAGGACAGAGTATAGGCTGTATGACTACTCCCCAACAAGAAACTTTCCTGCCAATCCCCAAGGGGGACATCCCCAACAGGTATGATATCTATCAAGACCAGTTAGTTGTCACAAGCATATACAATTGGCTCCACCTCAGGCAGTGCAACGCCAGTGTCACCCTGCCCCAGTCAGACCTGTCCCAACGCATGCTCAACCTTCAGCTAGAATCCTTTGCGGGGGGCGTCAAGGGGGCCAACATTGTCAGTTGGCTCCAATATACTGAAACCTGCCTCTGTATCTGTCAGGTTCCTGAGCCCATGTGGGTTGCCACTGTGTCTGGCTGCCTCACAGGGCCGCCAATGTATGGTTCGCCAACTGGGCCAGCCAGGAACTTGATGTTACCTGGGCGGCATTCCGAGACGCCGCTGAGTCCCACTACAGCAAAACCTTCTCCCCCATTGTCGTGGGGACTCCTCTTCTAGCATTCAAACAAACTGGTTCCATTCCTGAGTACCTTGCCGCCTGGTAACAAGCTCTTGCTGCTGCCCCCAAAGCCATGACCAACGGAAATGCAATGCTACTCACTCTCATCATCAATGGGTTAAACCCCCATATCTGCAAGTGGGTCCCCATAGGTTGCTGCACCTCCCTCAATGACTGCTACAAAGCCATTGTGGAGGCTAACAACCAGGCCTCAATGGGCTACTGCCATACCAGTGATGCTTCATCCCAACCACGTACAACACCTGGCAATGGCCACAATCAAGTAGGCCGCTGCCAACCCCGTCAGCAGGATAATGGGACTAAACACCCCCACAAGGGGGAGCTCCAGCTTGCGCATATTGAGGATCCAGGAAAAGCCTGGGGGTTGTAGCAACAAGAGGCCCTGCAACCCCACCTGACCCCTCCTCTCAATCCTTGCTCGCAAAGAGCCCCTGTGACTACAACATTCATGAAGTCAAAACCCTGGACGTCTTTCAAGTCCACAGTGACGGCCCTGTACTGCAAGCAAGCCACTCCTCAAATAAAGTAACACGCTTATCCTATCCCTTCTGTTTCCATGGGAACACCCACAAATTACTGGTAGATACCGGGGCCAACCACACTATGGTGGACCAGGCGTTTGCCAACTCTCAACAACTGGACTGAGTGCCCAGCAGGTTCAAGGAAGTACAAGTGGCTGACTCCTGCAGAGTTGCAATCACCCACAAGACAGTACCCTTCTCTGTGAGAATGGGGAACGTCCAGGTTAAGCTCTCTGGGCCAATCATGGCAGAGCTCAGCCATGGCGTAATTGCTGGCCTCAACTGGCTTTGGCACAACTGTCCCTACATCAATTGGGATACCTCTGTCATCACCCTCAACAGAAATGGGGTGGGATTCCAGATTTACCCTGTGGAAATGAGCAAGTTACTCCATGATACTGTGTTTGTCAGAATAACAGAGACATGCTTGTACAATTTCAAGGAGGGGAACTAAACTTTAACCAATGCTCAGTTGAAGTTATCCGCTCCAAACCATCTGTGGTCCCTCCCTTGACCACCTCACCATCACCAGCGCTTGCTGCACTCCTTGAGGAGTACAAGGACGTATTCAGTGAGACACTTGAACAACTACCTCCTCCCCAGGAGATTCAGCACGCTGTACAACTTCAAGGATTGTTACCTAAAGCACAACCATTATACCATCTTACACCAAAGGAAGATGAGACCCTCCGCCAGCACCTTGTGGAAGCGCTTGATAAGGGCTTTATTTGCCCCTTGCTCTCTCCATACAGGTTGGCTGTCTTTTTTGTAGCCAGTAAGGACGGGTCCTTTTGCCTGGTCACAGACTACTGCACCCTAAATGAGGTGACGGTTAAGAATAAGTGCCCCCTGCCGCTGATTGACAACCTTTTTGATACGCTTGCAGGTGTGAAGGTCTTTAGCAAGATTGATCTCACTGCGGGATACAACCAGGTCCACATTGCACCAGGGGATGAAGCAAAAACTGCCTTTTGCACACGGTACAAGTTGTTTGAGTGTTGGGTCATGAACTTTGGAATGACCAACGCTCCTTCCACCTTTGCCATGTTGATGAACAAAGCATTTGAGGACCTGATTGGAAAATGTGTTGTTGTGTACCTTGAAGACATTATTGTCTTCAGTCAAGATCAAACCACACATCTCCAACACCTCTGTGCTGTCCTTGACACCCTTTGGAAAACCCAGCTAAAAGCTAAACCCTCCAAATGTGAGTTTCTCAAGTCAGAGCTGTTATTCCTTGGGCACACCATCTCTTCCCAAGGGATAAAGCCTGACCCTGCCAAAATCAAGGCAATCACCAGCATGCTGCCCCCCACTGATGTGGGCCAGGTGCAGACATTCTTAGGCATGGTTGCCTATGTACGCAAGCTCATTCCTGATTGTGGGGAACTAATTGCACCTCTCACTGAGCTCCTCAACACCAAGCAGCGCTTCCATTGGACCTCTGTCAGAGATCAAGCCGTTTGAAATGTTGAAATAAAGACTCACAACAGCACCAGTACTGCAGTTCCCCAATCAAAACCATCAGTACAAACTCAAGACCAATGCCTCTGAAAGAGCCATAGGGGGCATGCTAAGGGTAGAAACTGACAATGGTGTCTTCCTCCCTGTGGCGTATGAGTCCAGGAGACTTACCAACTCAGAACAACGCTATCCCATCCATGATAAAGAATTAGCAGCAATTGTGCACTGTGTTGAGAAGTGGCGCTGTTACCTGGAAGGAGCCACCTTCCCACCCCACGTTCTGACAGACCACAAGTTGCTCCAGTACTTCAACACACAGTCCCACTTGACACGCTGCCAATCAGGATGGGTTGAGCGCCTATCTCCCTACCAGTTGCGCATCAAGTACAAGCCTTGAAAGGAACTTGTCACAGCCAACACCCTCTTGCAACTATACGTAGTGTCCATCACTGGGGACAATGATTTGGATCCAGATTGGCCCATGCTCTACCTCTGCCCTGAGGCAACTTGCTACAAGGGCCTTAACTTGGTAACTATCTCCAAGCTGAAGGACAACAAAAGTCAGTTCACTGCTAATGCTGGTAACGTCTGCCGTTGGGCAGAGACAGGTGAGAAGACGCCTTACATTCCCACCACGCAACAAGGTGACACAAAATTGCACTACCACCAAACCCTGGGTCATATCAGAGGGTGTAACCTCTTTGAGATCATGAAACAGAAGGTTTGGTGGCTGCGCATGCGTCAAGACATCTTGGACCTCCTTGAGACGTGTGTGCTGTGCAAAAAGAACACGTCCAAACCTGCACCCCCCAAGTCTGTCCTGCCCATCAAGGCCATGGAATCCTTCAAGCAGTGGGCCCTTGACATTGTGGGGCCACTCCCTGAAGACAGACTGGGAAAGAAGTACATTATCACTGCCATCAACTACTTCACTCACTGGCCAGTGGCCTGGGTGACAACCAACCAACCACACTGCCACCACTATCACCTGCTTTATTGGCAAGGAAATTGTGGCTCAGTTTGGGTGACCCAAACATCTCATCACAGATGGTGGCCCCAAACTTGTTGGGCATGTCATGAAGGCATACTGTGCCAAGAACGCACTCCAACGTATAGTTACAACCCCCTACCATCCTCAAGCCAATGGACACGTGGAACAGTTAAATGGCTCACTGGTTCAACTGATCACCAAGCTCTCACAAGAGCACCCCAACACCGCATGGACTGAACACCTGCCCATTGCTCTACTTATCCTGCAAGCAAGAATCAACAGGGGCACAGGGTTCAGCCCTAGCACCCTGGCCTTCAGGACGCCTGACAGTCTGGCAGGAGTTGAACAGGGAAAGCTACATCCAAGGTTCCTAACAAGCCTCCCCTAGTAGCAACCCCATCTTTAGATCAATGGCATGCCAAAGCCCAGGAAATTAAACACAAGCGGATTGAAGGAGGTACAAAGCACCTCAAAGCTAGATACGCTATAGGTGACCCCGTCTACACCCTCAATCCCAATTCCACCAAGTTGGAGCCCAAACACCTAGGGCCCTTCAAGATAGCCGCTGTCTATGACAATCATACTTATCAACTCAAAGACAACCAAGGAAATACCAAGAAGCTTCACCATGATTGCTTACGCCCCTACTGCGCCATCCCCACACAAAGGCTGTTTGTGCGGACCTTCCCAGACCTTCCTCAGACTCTGGTCTTGGTGTCTGACAACAAGCAGGGGGCAAGGGGGAATGTTGTAACCAAGCTTCCAGACTTGCCTGCTAACATATCTTACAATACATAGGGGGCGCTCAATGAGTTGCCCCTTGACGTGTCTAACAACATGGATTAATCTGATGGCAATATTAAATGGCAGGTACTTCATCCTAATCAGGAGCGCTACCAATTTGACTTGCTGATCCCCGCACAAGTTATTCCTCAGCTTTGAACCTTACATGGAACTTTCCACTATGCCACCCCCTTGTGGCCTTGTGGCTTTTCCCATATGGTATATTAATCACAATATTCCACAATAAATGATACCTTATTTGTATTAATTCTGTCCTTTCTATTGGACTTTTGTCTTCCCCAATTCCAAATACTGAATCCTCATTGGTTCAGTTGTAACAGTATACTCCTGAGTAATATTCTTTATAGGGTCAGATGGTTGGGATTTTCCATTGAATGTGACTACTAAATTGGTATACCTGGAATAATCCTGTAGATTTTTACTGAACCCAGTTAACATTATGTTATTTTGGTTTTGGTGGATGAAGGCATAACAAGTTTATTCAAAGAGCAAACTGGATAAGATGAACTTATACCTTAGACAATTTTGTTGTTAAGCATGTTTAATTTTCCAAATACTATTTATCTGATTTTTAGTTGTCTTAAAATGAAATGGATGGATTTTCAAGAATGCCAGTGGTTCCTAAAAGAATTTTTGTGGATCCATACCAAATTTTTTAACCTATTTTTATATGTAAATTAAATTTATTGTAAATTTGATTCATTGGTGATTTATAACCTGGCTATTGGATTTGAAAATCCCAACCTTTTACACCTGTTGATTAGTTCAGGCTGTTCTCAGATCCAAAAAATAATAATCAAGGAAAAATAAGCTGTACATTAGCAGCATTAATTTCTGAAATTTATATCTTTTGTAAGTTTAAGGTTTGGTTATTATGCTTTTGTAACTGTGCTGAAAGCTACAGTTATCAAAAGGAAAAGAAGGAGAGGCTTATGTCAAGATAAGGTTTATTTAGATAGAAGTGAAGGGATTTGTATCATACAATAGGCCACCCAGGGTGGCTAGTGAAAAGGGCATATGAAAGTTTTATCTTTGAAAGATCCTATTTGGAAAGTATAGGTGGATTTCACATTGTGTTAATATGAGGTTACAGTTAGGTGTCATATATAAGTTTTTACCAAAATTAGGCAACAGATTGAGTCAAGTCAGGAGTTGAGTGGCTATCTGATCTGTTAGGGATTTGGCTGTTGGAACAATACAAGCTTTTTGCAATCAGAATTTAGAATTTAAAAGATTAATTTTGTTAAACCTTTTGTTATTGACTCAGATGAAATCATTGCACTTTAGATTTTGATTCCTATAAGTTTGGTTTGGCATTAATATGTTTTATCAATCAGGTTGTGCTTTTAAAGTATAGAAGTAATTAGTTCTCAATTGATTTCATATGGTGTTACACCAAAACCAAATACTAAGAAAAAATAGCTATTTGTTCTTATGAGTAAATAACTTATTTTGGAAGCTAGGTACCATCTTGCTTTGATATAGTCCATTTTTTGACAACTGATTAATTTTATTTGTGGATTTAGTAATATTGTGCTTCTTTTTTTGAGTTTTAACCCACTGCAACCAAATGAACTTTGTCACATGTTTATAAAATAAACTTAGGTACATCAAAAGACAACTGAAACTTATATTTGTGCTTTTTGGAGTTGTGGATCATATACTAGTAATGTTATTATGTAGTTTAATGTTATGATGATTCATTTATCCCATTAATGTTATCCAGGATCTGGATTTACAAGTATTCTGGCTACCGCCAACTCACTTGACATCCAGTCATTGCCTGATTTGGTGCCCTTCCAATATACAGTTTGACATACCAGAAATGGCAACCAAGCAATATCACATGACTGTCCAAGTATCCAGTGGCTCTAACCCATCCCACACATGACCAACCCCTAGGTTCAATCCAACTAAATCTCTGCCACAGCCAAAGCTATATAAGTCTAAAGTATTATCCAATAAAATATACTTCTCTTCTTTCTTAATTCCATCTTTGAAGCTTCCCCAAAAGGCGCTCCTCATCACTGGTAGCAGCTATGGTTTTTTGACCATGCCCATGAAAGAGAAAATGACTGACCAAAACCTGCCCATCTTTGCTCACGTACTCAACCAGGCCACATTCCAGGAGACCTGGAAGATGTACTTCCACGCCCACGGCATCAATGAAAACATACCTAGTGGATGCACTGTATTCAAAGGTCTGGTCATGCCCAAAGCATGCGCCAAGATAATTCAATACAGTTGCTCTCTCCAACCACAAACAAACACACAACTGCCTATCACAGGTGAATTTACCAACACCAAGTACATTGGCATTGACAGGTTCTTTGGTAAAAACAAAGAAAACATCATCAACTGGTTAAACCACTCAGCTGCAAAAATTTGCACCAGCTGCATCCCCCACAAAAATGGGACCAGGAAGCCAGCAAGCGCCTGTACAAGGCCACAGTTAACTGGTTTGTTACCTAGGTTGGCTCACAAACTGATGACCAGCTTGACAACTGGGAAGAGCTCAAAGCAGACATCACACACAATTTCTGTGTCATCAAATCCCTCCAAGACATTGCAATACAGCTCAGCAATCTTCCTCAGAAGACCACTATCACAGCTTACGCCAATGAATTTGAGGAATTACACTTCAAAATCTAAAACCCAGCACAAGATGACAATGTACATACCAGAGCCTCATTCATCAACAGAATAAAACCTCTGTTGCTGCCCTCATCTGTCCAGAGGCTAATACCTCCATGCCCACGCTCATTGCAGAAGCCAAGCGCGCAGAAAAACGCGCAAACATGGAATATGCTGCATGCAATGGCAATTGCTCCTCAAACAGTAATGGCAGAGAAAACTCCAATGGAAACAAAAGCCAAAACACCAATCATAACAACAGAAACTCCAATTGTAACAATGGCAATTGCAGCCAAAGCACAACCCGCTCCTGTCCCAAGAAAGAGGACACCGCCAAAGTAAACAATGCTGAAATAGCAACCCGCTATGAATCTGACCCCACATTCTCTGACCTCAAAGGTCTCAAAACAGAGGAAAGGGAAAATAAGAGAGGGAACAGGCTTAAGCGCCCCTGTCTCCCCCCAAATTGATAAGAAACTGTGCCAAGGCACAAACTTTGCTTCTTGCATCCCACGTGTCCTGCAATCCTCCATTTTTATGAAATTAAAAATTAAAGATTGCTCACAACTTCTTGTTTACCCATGAAATTATAAGCCTCATACACATAAAATTTTATTTGACTCTGATGCACAACACATCATGATTAGCAAACTATTTGTAACCCAAGTACAAAATGCCAGTTGTCAAATCCAACTTCAAATATGCCAGAATGGCATACAAATCCAAAGTGCTACTCAAAGGCAAAACAACCTCCTTCATAATTGACCTCCAAGGCATACAAACGTCCATCAAAGGAATTTTCATGAACAACATAAACTACAACATTGTAGCAGGATGGACTAATTCACCCAAGAGAACCCCAGTGTATGTTGGAAAACAAAAACCATGACCATCAAATGCAACAAAGTCAAATTTAATATCCTCAAAGAACCCAAAAACATCATTCTAAGAGACACAGTATTTGTCTAGGTCATAAACCAAGACAAGTCAGAATGTCTAAGACAGTACCCTCCACATAATGAGGTACACCAAATTCAATAATATACAAACAACAAAAATTCAATGCCCAGAACTTGCGGCACTCCTAAACAAATACACTCATGTATTCAAGGAAGAGCTCACAGAGTTACCACTCAAATGGGAGGTCAAACATGGCATCAACCAATGTAAAGCCATGCCTAAAGCTGTACCTCTCTACAGACTCTCTCCCATAGAGACACAAACCCTCAAAAGTCATATTGAGTAAAGCCTAGCTAAAGGTTTCATTCAACCATCAGAATCCATGTGGGGGCAGAAGTTTTCTTTGTAAAGAAAAAGGGAGGCTCACTCTGTCCGGTAACAGACTACAGAGCTCTCAATGCAGGCACAGTAAAAAATAAATACCCTTTTCCACTTAACAAGGATATATTTTTAAGGCTCTCTGTAGCCAAATATTTCTCCAAAATTGACCTCACCTCAGGTTACAACCAAGTAGAAATAAAAGCAAATGACATACCAAAAACTGCATTCCAAATGCAACTGAGATCCTTTGAGTGTAGAGTAATAAACTTTGGGATGACCAACGTCCCCACAACATTTGTCACCATGATGAACCAAGTGCTAAATGGCCTCTCAAATACATTATGCTACCTTGACAATATCATCATATTCTCAAAACAAAAGAGCAACTCCTCATGCATATCTGCAAGACACTCAATCAACTTGCAAAGCACAAACTCTACACCAAGACAATTAAGTGCCAATTTATTGAAAAGGAACTCCTGTTCTTGGACCACATTGTCTCTGACAATGGCATCAAAGCAAATCCAGACAAAAATAAAGCCATAAATAACATGCAACACCCCACCTCTGTTAAAAAAGCTAGATGCTTTCTCAGAATGGTAGCTTACCTAAGGAAATACATCAAAAACTTCAGAAAGCTCACCGCACCAATAAATGACCTAACCAAGGGTAATGCCAAAAATAAATTAATCTGGACACCAGAATGCAACAAGAATTTTCAACTATTAAAACAAGCTTTGATTGAAGCACCAATCTTGCAATACCCTAATAACAATGTGAGCTATGAGCTCAAGTTGGATGCCAGTGACACTGCCATTGGCGCAGTCCTACGCATCTGCCAGCCAGGGCAGCAAGACTTCCTGCCAGTATGTTACAAAAGTAGAAAGCTAACCAACACTGAGCAGAGGTACCCAATACACAACAAGGAATTGCTAACAATATATCACACATTCAAGAAATTGAGATGTTATTAAGAAAGACATTTAAATGTCTGAGTACTAACTGACCATATATCCTTAATCTACTTTAAAACTCAGAACCCACTTGCACGGCAACAAGCCAAATGAATGTCCCTGTTAGAGCAGCTGAATTTGGACATCCAATACAAAAAGGGGCATAGCTGATCACAGCTGACTCTCTCTCTAGGCTATTTCAGCCAAGAGAGGATCATCCTAACCACCTGGACCCTGACTGGCCAAACCTATATAATACTGAGTATAAAACCAAAGGGAAAGACCCCTCAATACACCAACTAAACCACAATACATTAGTAAGAAACAAAAAATATTTCCATGTATCAAATGGCACTGTATACAAATCATTAACAACAAAAATGTCCCCTACATCCCACATGCACAAAGAGTTGACACCATATTAAGACATCACTGTCTACTAAGACATACAAAGGCTAACAACCTATACCTCATGTTAAAAGAGATAGTATGGTGGCCCAATCTCAAACAAGATATAATTGATGTTCTGAAAAAATGCACAGTGTGCAAGAAATACACCAGCACAAAAGCTCCCCAGCCAACGGTCAACCCAGTACCTGACCCTGAACCATTCAAGGTTTGGGGACTGGATGTAGTGGGCCCCTTCCCAGAAACTAAGACAAATCAATGATTCCTAATTGTAGCCATTGACTTTGCTAAATGCTGACCCATCTGCTGGGCATCAAAGGACCACAAAGCAGAAACAATAAACTTATTTATTAACAAAGCAATCATAGATGACTACGGCACTCCAGACTACATCATAACTAATGGATCAAAATAGTTATCAGGTCACATAGTAAATAACAACTTAAAATTCAAAAACATTAAATATTTCACAGCCTCACCCTACAGGCCATAGGCCAACAGCAAAGTTGAACGCCTAAATGGCAGCCTCATCAGAACCCTAGAGAAAATAATGGATGGCAAAGCCAAAGACACATGGCCACTATATGTGAAACATTCATTACTAGTATCCCAGGTCTGCACCAATCAAGGGACAGACTACTCACTGTTTGAACTAACATACAGATATAAACCAGAGATAGTTACCTGCAACAAGCAACCATATGTAAAGATCCCCCTGAGGAAACCCCCCACAGTAGAACAAGTACCAACTCTACAACACATACACCTCAAAGCTAAAATAGCAGAAATTAAAAGGCTCAAAACACAAAAGGTAACCTCTACAGAGGAACCACTCCCCCGTCTGGGTCCTGGCTGGAAACAGAAAGAAGCTAGACTCAGTACACAGAGGACCAAGAAGAATCATCAAGTACAGACCAGACAGAAACACCTGTCTAGTGAAATTCCAAGGTGCCAAAAACCCTGTTGTCAAGAAATACCACAGAACCTGTCTACACCTTAGTAAAGGAGAACACTTGACCTGACTGGTACCAACTAGCAAACAACTCCAGGAACATCAGGCGGCAGTTGTCAAGACAAAGCCCCCTCCTGATGTACCAGAGTAACCCCTTAAGGGTGGTGTTGAGGATCTGGATTTACAAGTATTATGGCTATTGCCAACTCACTTAACATCCAGTCATTGCCCAATTTGGTGCCCTTCCAATATACAGTTTGACATACCAGAAATGGCAACCAAGCAATATCACATGACTGTCCAAGTATCCAGTGGCTCAAACTCATCTTGCACATGACCAACCCCTAGGTTTGATCCAACTAAATCTCCACCACAGCCAAAGCTATATAAGTCTAAAGTACTATCCAATAAAATATACTTCTCTTCTTTCTTAATTTCATATTTGAAGCTTTCCCAAAAGGCGCTCCTCATTAATGTCATCAATCCCTGTTAACCAAGTTTGTATGCTATGTTTTCACAACAAGCCCAAACCCTCACAGGTCAACTAAGGACTCAGCTTGATCCTTGCCAAATTAGAGTAACCATCAATCCAGTAGTTTTCAAAGCTGTGGTGCTAAGAAAAATTAACTCACCTCATAAAAAATTAAGTGACCCGCAATATATTGATAATCAGTATAGTAGTTTTAAAAGCTATGGTAACAAGCAAAAACAATTCAGATTTAAATAAAATGAACTCAGATTTAAACAAAATTGAAATGAATCCAAATAAATTGTAAATCAATATATATATGTTTATTTTTAATTTTGTTTAAATCTGAATTGTTTTTGCTTGTTGTCATAGCTTTTAAAACTACTGTATAGATTGATTGGTTTTTAATTTTTTTGTATGAGTGGATTTTGTTTAGTGATACCGCTTTGAAAACCATTATATCATCCCTTGGCAATGACCTCACATATTTCTACAAATGTTTCACTGATACCATCCAAGTAGGGACACATGTTTATATATGTATATCAAACTTAATGTACTTTACTTTTGAGGCACCTCCTGGCGTCCCACCACAAGGGTATAACCCACTTTCCTTCTCTTCAGCAAAGATATTCTTATGAAATATATTGTTTCTCTTTCATCTATAACTGTTGTCTGCAGCACATTTCCAAAATTTTAAAAAGCTATAATATATTATTGTGATGTGTAATCAGATGGAGAAATTATACAATTCTGGCATTACAATCACCACTTGACTAGAAAGGACAACCCCTGATTCCTGCTCCTACATGTGTTCCTTCCAGAATACAAACTTGATGTATTACCATGATTGATACCACATTCCTTATTTCACCCCTGTACTATATAAAACAAATGATATTTTAGTAAAACACATAATTATCTTCTAAATATTACTTTCCCTGAGCCTCTTCTTGACAAAACATGATTTTCTTATTGATCCATCATATAATTTATCCTGAAACAACACAGATAAACTAATAGTCTTTAATATCAGTTGTATTTTATTCTTTTCAGTAAATATTATACTATGTGTAATAATAGATGTCATTGTATCTCGCTATTAGAAATACACTACCATAAAATTAGTATAAATAATACTTAATGTTGGTTCTAGACAGTGAATATAGATATCTATAAAATCTTATATATCTCAATCATTTATTTATGGCAATGAGAAATATAAGTGAATATTACATAGGGTTTAAAGCTAAAGATAGCATATTTAGAGCTATTGGGTTACAAATAAAAATATCAGAAATTGTGGGTCTCTTCATACTAGTATGCATTAGCTGTTTAAGGCTTTATAACAAAAAGGAAAGGTAGCTATAGGGGAAGGAGAACATATAAACATCAAAAACTAAGCAGGATTTATTATCAACTCTTTCTTGAATGTAATAAAATAAAAACACCAGTGAAAGGAATTGATATGTTGATCTAATGAAGACTCCATGTATTAGTTTGGCTTGAAATGAATTTATTGCAAAATCTATCTGTATATCTTTACCCCAGTTTGTGCTGTTAGTTAATCTTAATATATTAATAAATACCTTCAAAGTGAAGTCTGGCACATGGGTTTGAAATCTACATATAATCAGAATAAAAGATCATTTTAACTAGGATGCCCAAAAATAAAGAGCTTTTAAAGGTGCATCTTTTTAACTAGCAGAAGGATAACAAAAATTAAAAAAAGTAAACAGGATGAAATTTGAACTCATGCCTCTGAAGAGACCACGGCCTTAACGTGGCGCCTTAGACTGACTCAGCCACTTTTTTTAAGATTCAATAGGTATTTATAACACATTGAATGGGAGGGAGTGGGGGACATCATGACAACTTGCCCAATGATACTGGCTTGCCAGTTTATGCCAAGTTATGAAGGTCTTGGAGGGACCTGGGTGTGCGCCAGCATGGCTGTATGCGCTTGAGGATGGGATCATACTCAATATATTCACTGTTTGCAATTGTAGCAGACTGAGTCTGATACTTTTCCAGAATCAGCTTTCCAAACTTGTTTATGCGTTCCAAAGCATCCAATACACTGTGCTTCCACCTGCCAACCATTTCCTTTACATTGATTGTTTTCTGACCTATTACCCGCAATCTGCGGATACTATGGACCTGGTGAATTGCCAGCTGGTAATATAGTGCTCAAGGGAAAGAGAAGCCTCTTTTATTGTGTTCAAACATCATGTCTTTCCCTGGGGATGAGGGTCTAGATCATTGGCCAAACAGTTCCCATTGAACTTTTGTCCAGAACTTTGTGCTAGTCTTGCAGCCAAAGTATCAATGATCAACACCTGCTCTCTTTTCATCACAGACTGAGCATTCCTTATACGGGTATGACTCTGAGCAATGTGTGCCTGACAGGTATGCACGGTTAAGCACTCTCCATGTGATGGATTGAACTTTGATTGGTACCAATTTGCAGTTCATGCCATTGACAATATCCTTTGGTCCCATACTGATGTCAACTCCTTCTTCCATCCAGTCCTTCATGATTCAAGGGTACTGTGGTTTAGGCTTCCGTTTGCTGACCGTAGCATATGTGTTTAATGTGACCTTCTGTGTCTGGTATGTGAGTGGGAACTTTACATTTGTGATCATCAGCGCTATACTAGCTCTGGCATTCTTATTGGTGCATGACGCCCACATCCTGTTCTGAATAAACTCATTGTGAAGTGAGTGAGCAGTGTTGCTTGGATTTTTGTGGATTTTCTATCCTCTCAGTCTGAGTGCTCTCATACTAAGTTTCCAGTAAATAGGTGCACCCATTCTCCCACGTAGCCCGGAGTGGTTAGCCAGGTATTCCCATAGTAAGTTAGTGTGAAGGTGATCACTTTGTTGCATTGCATCTGCCCAGTTTAGTGCTCTACCCAGGGCTGGCAATCTTAGGTTAGATTCCATGCAGGCCAGGAATAATTTTCCCCATATGCGGCATGCACTTGCAGCTGTAGGTAACAATCCAATGCCACCTTCCTTTGCCAGGTGTGTCACTTGATCCAGTGCTATAGGCGCCGCCTGTGGGTTACCCCAAATGAAGGCTTTTGTAAGCTTGTCAAGTTTCTTTTCAAACTTCTCAGAGAAGGGTAGAATGTGGGCTATATACCAGATCTTTGAGTACATAAATGTGTTCAGAGCTTGAGCTTTAGATGCCAAGCCCATCTTTTTGTACTTCCATTTTCCAATCCTATCCACCACATCAGATAGCAGGTTCTGTTCTATAGCATCCTGGGCAATGCTCAATGATGTGAATAGTACTCCAAGATGACAAAATGGTGCCTCTTGGTGTATAGGCTCCATGCCAGCAGGGGGTTCAAAGTCAGGTGACCCTTTTTTAACAGTGATTGTCTTGCTGACATTGATCTTGGCGCTGGATGCTTTCTGATATAGTTCAATCAGATGCTCAAAGTTTTTCACACCCCCTTTTCAAGAAACCCCACATACAGTTTTATCTGCAAAGGCTGTTGTCTTTAGTGGCCATTGTCCAGGGTGGGTTATCCTGTGAATTCTTTGCTGATACGCTGTGAGGAATATGTTTGATGTAAAGTTGAACAGGATGGGGGACATAGGGTCACCTTGTCTTTGGCCTTGATAGACTTTAAACCCCTTTGTTATGTCATCATTGACAATCACTTGAGCTGCCAAGTTCTTGTAAAGGGTCTTTAGATAGCCACAGAATACTTGGGGGACATCTACTGTTCTGAGGGCAGCTTCTAGGTACTTTCAGGAGACTCTATCATATGCTTTCTCCATGTCCAGGAATAAAAGATACCCATCATTGATGCCCTTAGTGCCTTGGATGATGTTCTGAACAGATTCATTATTATGCCATATTGATCGGCCGAAGACAAACCCATGTTGGCATGAGTGTAGTACTCTTGCTGCAATGGGCATTAGTCTATTAGACAGAATCCTAGTCAGAAGCTTGTAGTCAGCATTTGACAGGCTAATAGGTCTCCAGTTCTTCAACTGGGTCGGAGATCCCTTCTTCTTAAACAGCAGGCATATTTTCACCAGGTTGCTTTCTGGGAGCTGTTCTCCTTTAACTAGGCACCAGTTAAACAGCCTCATCATTTCTGGAAGGAGAGGTGCTTGTAAGGCACAATAAACCTCTGCTGGAATGTTATCAGGTCCTGGCGCTTTACCCCTTGGAGCTTCTTTAAGGGCTAGCTGGATATTCTTAGTGGAGATTGTAGATATCAGGTCTTTACTCTCATCTGCTGAGCACTTAGTGAGAACAGGTAGGGCTATGTCCGTCAGTTGGGTCAGTGTCAGTTGATCCACCTCCGTGTGTTGGTACAAGGTAGTGTAAAATGTTTCCACTTCCCCCTTGATTGATTCCTCATCATCAGCTACCTCTCCATTGTCCCGTTGGACTTCTCAAGTTTAACAGGTCCAAGACAGCCTTGACAGATGAGCTAATGCCTCCTGTGATGATGAGCCCATCAAGCACTGAAATCTGTATGTGGCATTTACTCTGGATCAGGCATTTTCTTTACTTTTTATTTTTCTTATTTTATTGTGCAGTTTTTTGTACTCTTCAAACCATTCTGGTTGTGGTATAGTGTATTTTTTTTTAATAAATTTCATTTTTTTCTGCTTCTATTTTTTCTTTCTGGAATTTTTCATATTTTTCTTTTTCATATTTTTTGCTCATTTCCTTAATCAGCTGCTTTTCCCCCCCATCTCTGATACGGGGAGAGCAATGTCCCACCGTACATGATCTTGATGTGAGAGTCAATTGCCATTGATGTAACCAACTTTCACTCTGGGTCTCTGAGGGTAGATGGCTTTATGGACCATTCTTGCTTACAGGGTTTCTTTTGAGCAACAACTACATCTATCAGCATATGATCACTGATAGGTGAAATTTATGTGATTGATCTTGAGATGATGTCTGCTATGTTGCCTGAGACAAGCAGAAAGTCCAGTCTGGAGCTGTTGTTTAGCTCACCGTCTGGACCGTACTCCCACCTTGTGAGTGTGTCTGGGATGTCTGTTTCATCTTCAAGTGTGAAGACTAGCCCTTTGGAGGCCATGAAGGCCAGCATCCTCTGGCTTTTTTTATGGATAATTGTTCTTACTGGGTACGTATTCCTGACTGGATCTGTCCATGTATTGAAGTTCCCACCTACCATCACTTGGTGGAGGAGGGTTAAAGCATCCAGGACGTCCCATTGATTGTGGCTGGATGGATCTGAGGAAAGATACACTCCTACAATTCTCAAGAAGAGATCTGTATTTGTGTCTTTTGCATCTACTACAAGAATTCTCTCATCTGTGAGGACCTCTATTAGGGTGATATCAATATTAGGGTTGAATGCAACTATTGCCACATGCTTGCTTCAGAAGGATTTCAGTCCAATCTGTATCACATAGGGGTAGCGCTCAGGGTTGTAATCAATGGAAGAGGGGGTTGTATTATTAATGAGTTGGGTTTTGGTGATAATTATTATGTCATTTTTTTGTTTTTTTAGATAATGGATCTTCTGTGCCCTTGTGTCCCATCTACATAGGCTGCGAGCGTTTATGGTTCCAGACGCATTATTCCTGGTTGCCCAACCCACGGGTATGAGGTTTGCTATTTGAATCAGTGGTCTTAGGCGCGGTGCCAGTGTCTTGTTGGGTGTGGGCAGCCTTGGAATTTGATGGGTTCTATCGGCTTCCCTTCACCCCCTTATCCTTTTGGAAAGATACCATTTCCTCAGGGGTGAAGTCCTGAGAAGTGTCATCTTCTATATGAGATTTTGGAGTAGGAATGAGATTCTCTACCTTCTTGGGTCTCCCTCTAGAATTGGAGATATTGAGTGTGGGGGTAAAAGGTACAGAAGGGGCAGGTGTAGACTGAGCAGGTTTAGGCTTAGGAGCCCCAGGCTTAGATATGTGTTTCCCTTTGTCCCTCTGTTGGTGAGACGCCTTAGACTGGGGCTTCTTAGCATTTGCTCTGACCCATTCCTCTTGTTTGGGGGATGCTCTTGCACATTAGCTGTCTTGGAGTCATCCATAGGCTCATCTATGACTCCAAGGGGGTCCACAAAGTCATCAATTACACCACTTTTAGTCTGGATTGCCTCATGTTCCCAGTCCATTTTGTTATGTAGCTCCAGCTGTTCCCTCAATGCCTGCATAGCAAAGGGGTCTGTGACTGATGTGGGCACCCACCATACTGCTCTGGGTCATCGGAACTCCTTCCCTTCAACTCAAGATACCCTCTTGGACGAGTCAAAGTGTATAGTTCTAGGGTGTACTCCTTTCTTATGAGCGCACTGTCTGAATGTGTGGCCAGGGGAGTAGCAGAACCCACAAATCTGTGGTTTGTGTTCTGGTTCCACATATATCACCTGGTTGCCAGTATCTGGCAGGCATATAAACCTTGGAATCTTGGCGTTCACTCGAGTGATTGAAGGTGCAATGTCCACCAGTGCATGGATCACCATCGGGCATAGGCAGTCTGCCATGTGAGCCATGCCCTCCTGGATGTCTACCACATCTCCATAGTAGGATAGGCCGGTCTTAATTGCCTTTTTATCCATTCCTTTGACTTTGTCAGGGAGATATCTGAGAACGTGACCCATTTTGCTGTCTGGTTTGCATATCGGGTTGCTTCTGTCTTCAGGGGTATCTCTTCATGAATGAATTCAACTTTAAGTGCAGCATCTCATTCAGATTCACTACTAAACCCAATGTCTACATATCCCAGTTCAGCTGACCAGTTTTGAGCAAATTCTTGGTCTGGAAAGTTCATGTCCAGGGTTTTAAAGATCATAGAAAAGCATTTGTTTATATTCCCTCTTGTGATGATGTTAAAGTTGATACGCATCACATTATGAAGATTGGAGCGAGGGAGATATCTGAAGGCTGTTCTCTGCTGGAGTAGATCCCGGACCTCATCTGAGATTGGAAGGCAGCCCTCTGGGTTGAGGTTCTGCTCCAGCCCTTTCTTTACCCGTTCACTATAAGACATATCACAACCATCTTTACCCTGTCTAGGGGGCTTAGCCTCAGATAATGGGATTTTCCTTACCAGGTTCTCAACTGCTTCCTCCAGAGTGTAGCCTCTGTCAATGAAGCCTATCACCTGCCTGGGATAAGATCCCTCTATTTCTGAAGTTTCTGGCCAGGTCAATATCAACCTCTAGTCCCATCCACAGTCTGGCCTCAGTAGCTGAAAAGTCTGTGTGAGTCCATTTTAGTACCTCGTCAGGAGGCTTACTGTAGTGAATATACTTACAGAAAGTTTCATATTTGGTCTTGTTGATGTGCAACCAATCTGCAGTTGAGAAGACATTCCATCCACAGTCAGCAAAGTATCCTGCTTCCTCAGCATTCCCTTTCATTGAAGTCCAATATATTGTCTCTTCAGGGGTAAAACGGGCCTTATAGAATGCTCCAGCTGTCTGTGGATCTGGGATTGCTGTGTTCCATACAGGGATCATCTCTGGACTAATCCCTGTTTTGATCCACGCAGCAGCCTCAGTTGGGAGGATCTCCCCCCTGAGGGCTTTTGCATGCTGGGGTGATACACCTTTGTCCATCCACTGTTCCACTGACTGTGTGTCAAAGCCTGCCTCAATCCAATCAGCAGCCTCAGTTATGGAAGATAACTGTTTCCATTCCTTCCACTGGTCTAGGGAGATCACCCTGGTCCCAAGGTTGGCATGGATCTGAGTGGTGATGCCTAGGGCCTTCCAAGCGTCAGCGTCCTGCATAGAATGTCCTTTTTGTAGCCAGTATTTCATGCATTCACTAGTCCAGCCTTGGGAGCGCCATTCTGCAGCCGTCTCAAGTGACCATTCATTGAAGGGTCCCCAGTTTGCTGCATTCTTGGATAGCCAGGCCAAAGCAATCATCTTCTTGGTAAGCTCAGGGGAGCACTTGCAGTAAGACCAGTCTCTGGCCTCTTTGGGATTAAATCCCATCTTGAGCCATGGTTAAGCCTCCTCCAGGCCAAAACGCATGTCGCCCCAGACCTTTGCTTCTTTGGGTGGGATACCTATTTTTGCCCAGCCAATGGCCCAGTTTTGGTCTCGGAGGGTGCTGAAGTACTCCATGATTTCTTCAGCGCGGAGGGGTATACCCTTCAGTTTGCAGGCAAGTGAACTCCCAATGTGGGCCTGAAAGTATTCAACAGCTTGAAAAATATTAAAATCATTGGCAAGCCACTCAACAGCTTCTGCGATTGGGATACAGTGCTTGAGAGCATGTTCAATTTCTTTAAAGTTCATATTTGTCTTACACCAGTCTTCGGCAATAGTCCATTTCTTAACCTTGTGATGTTTGAACATTTCTGCCCATTCAAGATTGACTCCTTCGGTGATCCATTTTTGCGCCATGCCAGCGGAGAAGCCAGTGTTTTTCCATGCTTGGGCAATCAGAGGTTCGAACCCAGCTTGTGATATTTCAGTACTTGCTCTACACTGAAATTCATGGATACCCACAAGATAGAATCATCATATCCTATACCTTGCATTTCCAAGACCTCCAGTTCCACCTGTGTATACTTACAGTAGGGTTTTTAGGAGGGTTGGGTGATCTGGTGCGGTGGAATGGGACCTGGGAAGTGGTTCTATTTCCATTGGGGGGGGCTAGCTGAAGGTCTAGCTTTACCTCTATTATTTTCTTTGGCTCTTTGGGGGGGATCTCTAACCCCAGGTAGTTTTTCAGCTTCATGATGAGGCACTGGAATAGTGTCCTCCTCCATTGGCTGGTTAATTATACCTTCGAAATTTGATTGGCTAGAGTGGCAATCATATTCAGGAATAGTTTCTGCATCCTCCCTGGCAGGAGAATGAGGGATGGGAGTTTGGGAGGCCTCAGCAAACTGGCAGGTGTCAGTTGCTGGCTGCACTTCTTGGGGGCCTGCTTCTGACGCTGGAGCACTCCCCTCTCTAGGGAGAGAATGCTCTGCGCCGCGGGCAGAAGCGCGCGTTGAAACCATTTAAAGATGTTGTATTCACTATCAAATTGCCGGTAATCACTACGGCGGTCGACTTACGGCGGTCGATTTCGATTCGCTTTAGATTTTAAATTTTCGCTCAAAAGTGACACTAATTTAGACCGACTCGGCCACCTGTCCGACACGAATATTTTCGCTGAAAAAGGCGTCTTCTTATATACCCTAAAGCTAAAATAAGCAGTTTTTGGATACTAAAGACTCCTTTGAATTTATCTTAGATAACTATGAAAATTGTATCTCTAAGCCATATTTATCAAACTATGGAGGGTTATCTAAGCTTTTTTGGATTACTTTCTGACAAAAAATTATTTCTATTAGATAAGGATAATTTTAAAATAGAAATATTTATGATATTTTGCAACTGTTCTATAACTGTTCTCTTTCTCATTTATTTTTTTATAAACTAATACTAATTGCCATTATCTAAAATGAAGATCAATGTAAGATTAAATTTTTTTGTCCAAGTCTTTCAATCTGTATTCTGGTTGGTTGCCATAACTTTAAAGCAGAAATACATTCATAATGGATTCTATTGACTCCTTATCTTGATTGATATCCCATATAATTATCCTAGTTTAGACCAACTGATGATATAATTAACTAAAATGATATACTTCTTTCAAGTGAACAGATCAAAACTCTATTCTTTCATATCAGTGATCCTTGCCCTCACTCTTGCTGTAAAAGTAGCTCAGTCATGTGATAATCAGCCCTACTAACTTCCTCATTATTACCTGATCCTTCAACCCTAGAAGGGGCAAGCCACAATAGTTCAATTAGAAAAGCCAAATTTATCTTTAAAAAACATTAAGATTTCTAATTTGTTTCTCACTTTCTCCCATAGGTTGCCTCATTGTAACTTGCTTAGATATTACACTGCCCAATAGCACTTGGGGTGTCTGATTTTAAGTCCAACTTCAAAAAAAAGAAATACCAACCAGACTAGTGAGACACCTTATAATATTATATCTATTGTTAAAAGATAAATTTATTTTAGAAATCAATACACTTGTTTTACTACCTGTCAAGATGAACAAAAATCTACTGTTCCAAAAAACAAGCCCAGTTCAGAACAAAATCAAGATTGTTCCACTTGAAGGCTGATCATAACCAACAAAAGTCAATTTATGTAGGCTCATATCCCAAAAATAGCCAAACAAGCAACAAAATTAAAATTAACTGCATAATCATAAAAGTAAGACGGCCAACAAAAGAGCCCATACCAAAAGCAAGATTGCACAAGTCACATCCTGAAGCAATGTTAACTGAACCAATTATAGCCCAGTATTTGATTTAGGCAAGACAACAGTCCAAATTGAAAGGGCAAGAATAGGCATAGGATGTGTTTATTTTAAGTATAAATAGAAACTAAATATAAATAGATGTAGTACCACTATCAAGTTTAGTGAAGCTAAATCAATTATTTTAAAATTTAGTATTTGATTTTTCAAACCCCTACAAAATGGAGAACTGATCTGCAGCTTTAAAAAAGCTATTAGACATCAAGATCAGCTTAGCATTCACTGAGATACATTGACTTTGGTTTCTTAGTGTGCATTAAGAGTAACTTCAGATAATATCAAATCAAGTCCAAGCCTTTGATTATAACATGAACCAGATTCCAGCACTTAACTATATATCTCAGCATCTATAGTAGCTAGAGCTATCATTTTTGGTACAGTAGTTTTAAAAGCCATGGTGACAACCAAAAAAATACTTCAGATTTAAACAAAATGATTCCAGATTTAAGCAAATCCCAAGCCAGACAAGATTCAAGAATCAAATAATCTAAGTATTTTCAGTGAACTGGCAAAATGTCAAACTATAAAAAAAATTCACTAACACATTATACAAAATTATACCAAAAATCAAACAGCATAGTTCAAACCATAAACAAAATAAACTGACACAGCAAGTGAGATGGATGCATTCTGTTCCAGAATATAATATAATCCTGTCAAGGAGCTGGATGTACTGGTATTCTGGCTGTTGCCAACACACATAACATCCAGTCATTGCCTGGTTTGACGCCAACCCAATGTTCAGCTCAACATTCCAGAAATTGCAATAAACCAATATCACATGACTTGTCCAGGTATCCAGCAATCTGAATCTAACTCACACATGATCTTCCTTATCTTTTATCTAACTTAAGTCCCTGTCACAGCACAAACTCTATAATTCTAAAGTTTTATCTAATAAAAAATACTCCATTTTTTTCTAAATCTATGTTCAAAGCTTCCCCAAAAGTTGTTTCTCATCACTGGTAGCAGCTACAGTTTTTTTACCACACCCATGAAAAAGAAAATGACTGAACAGAACCCATCCACCTTTGCCCACAAACTAAACCAGGCCACATTCCAGCATACCTGGAAGACATACTTCTGCGCTCACAATATTGACAAAGATATACCTAGTGGATGCACTGTATTTGAAGGACTGGCCATGCCCAAAGCATGTGTCAAGATAATTCAATACAGTTGCTCTCTACAACCACAAACAAACACACAACCACCTATCACAGACAAATTTACCAACACCAAGTACATTGGTATCAACAAGTTCTTTGGCAAAAACAAAGAAAATGTTATAAAATGGTTGTACCACTCAGCCGCAAAAATTTGCGCCAGCCACATGCCTACAAAAAATGGGTCCAGGAAGCCAGAAAACACCTGCACAAGGCCGCAGCTAACCGGTTGTGGCACTTGGGCCAGCTCACAGACTGACAGTCAGCTTGATAACTGGGAAGAGTTCAAAGCAGACATCACCCACAACTGCTGTGTTACAGAATTCCTCCAAGACATTGCAATACAGCTCAGCAATCTTTCCCAGAAGACCACTGGCACAGCCTACGCCAATGAATTTGAAACAATATGCTGCAAAATCAAAAATCCAGCACAAGCTGAAAACATGTACACTAGAGCCTCATTCATCAACAGAATAAAACCCTCAGTTGCTGCCCCCATCTGCCCAGCGGCCAACACCTTCATGCCTGCCCTAATTGCAGAAGCCAAGCACGCAGAAAAATGTGCAAACATGGAATATGTTGCACGCAACAGCAACCACTCTGAAAACAGCAATGGCAGAGAAACTCCTAATGGCAACAAACGCCAAAAAACCAATCATAACAACAGCAACTCCAATTGCAACAATTGCAATTGCAGCCAAAGCGCAAACCACTCCCATCCTAAGAAAGAGGACACCACCAAAGTGAACAATGCTGAAGCAGCAACCCACTATGAATCTGACCCCAATTCTCTGACCTCAAAGGTCTCAAAACAGAGGAAAGGGAAAAGAGAAAGGGGAACAGGCTTAAGTGCCCCTGTCTCCCCCCAAACTAACAAGAAATTGTATCAAGGCACAAACTTTGCTGCTCACATCCCATGTGTCCTGCGATTCTCCATTTTTATGAGCGTAAAATCAAAGATTGCTCACAACTTCTTGTCTACCCATGCACTTGCAAATCACATACACACAAAATTTTATTTGACTCTGGTGCACAACACACCATGGTAAGAAAACCATTTGTAACCAAGTACAAGATAGCAGTTGTCAAATCCAACTTCAAATATGCCAGAATGACAGACAAATCAAATGTTCTACTTGAAGGCAAAACAACCCCCTTCAGAATTGACCTCCAAGGCATTCAAACGTCCTTTAAAGAACTTTTCATGAACAACATAAGCTACAAAATTGTAGCAGGCATGAACTGGTTCACCCAAGTGAATCCCAGCATTTGTTGGAAATAAAGACCATTACCATCAAACACAATGAAGTCAATTTTATCATCCTCAAAGAACCTAACAACCTCATTCCGAGAGAAACAGTATTTGTCCAAATCATAAACCAGGACAACCCAGAACATCTAACTAAAGACAGTACACTCCATACAATGAGGTACACCAAATTTAATAACATGCAAACAGCAAAAATACAATCCCCAGAGCTTGCAGCAATCCTAAATGAATACACTCACATATTCAAGGAAGAGCTAACAGACCTACCCCTCAGACAGAAGATCAAACATGGCATTGATCTATGCAAGGCCATAACCATACCTGTACCCATTTACAGACTCTCTCTCATGGAGACACAAACCCTCAAAAGTCATATTGAGAAAAAGCCTAGCTAAAGGTTTCATTCAACCATCAGAATTCATGTGGGGGCAGCAGTTTTCTTTGTAAAGAAAAAGGGAGGCTCACTCTGTCCGGTAACAGACTACAGAGCTCTCAATGCAGGCACAGTAAAAAATAAATACCCTTTTCCACTTAACAAGGATATATTTTTAAGGCTCTCTGTAGCCAAATATTTCTCCAAAATTGACCTCACCTCAGGTTACAACCAAGTAGAAATAAAAGCAAATGACATACCAAAAACTGCATTCCAAACGCAACTGGGATCCTTTGAGTGTAGAGTAATAAACTTTGGGATGACCAACTCTCCTGCAACGTTTGTCACTATGATGAACCAGGCGCTAAATGGTCTCTCAAATACATTATGCTACCTTGACAATATCATATTCTCAAAAACAAAAGAGGAACACCTCAGGCATGTCTGCAAGACACTCAATTGACTTGCAAAGCACAAGCTCTATGCAAAGCCTAGCAAGTGCTAATTTATGGAAAAGAAACTCTTGTTCTTGGGCCGCATTGTCTCTGATAATGGCATCAAAGCAGACCCATATAAAATTAAAGCCATAAACAACATGTAACACCCCACCTCTGTTAAACAAGTTAGATGCTTTCTCAGAATGATAGCTTACCTAAGGGAATACATCAAAGGCTGCAGAAAACTAACTGCACCAATCAATGGCCTAACCAAGGGTAATGCTAAAAATAAATTTATCTGGACACCTGAATGTGACAAGAATTTCTAGCTACTAAGGCAAGCTCTGGTCAAAGCGCCAATCTTGCAATTCCCTAATAACAACAGGTGTTACAAGCTTGAGTCAGATGCCAGCAACACTGCCATTGGCGCAGTGCTACACATCCACCAGCCAGGGCAGTAAGACTTTCTGCCAGTATTTTACAAAAGTAGAAAACTAACTAACACTGAGCAGAGATACCCTATACATGATAAGGAATTGCTAGCAATATACTACACATGCAAGAAATGGAGATGTTATCTAGAAAGGCATTTAAACGTCTAGTACTAACTGACCATAAATCCTTAATCTGCTTTAAAACTCATAGCACACTCACACGCCAACAAGCCAAATGGATGTCCCTGCTTGAACAGCTTAATCTGGACATCCAGTACAAAAAGGGGGCAGAGCTGGTCATAGCTGATGCCCTGTCTAGGCTATGCCAGCCTAGAGAGGATTTCCCTGACCACCTGGATCCAGATTGGCCCAACCTATACAGCACTGAGTATAAAACCAAAGGCAAAGGTCCCTCAACCTGCCAGTTAACTCATGCCACACTATTAAGAAATGGAAAACACTTCCATGTTTCAAATGGTACAGTATATAATATCATCAAAGACAAACACATCCCATACATTTCCCTTGCACAAAGGGTTGATACCATCCTCAGGCATCACTGCCTATTGGGGCACACAAAAGCCAATAACCTATACCTCACACTAAAGGAAATAGTATGGTGGCCTAACCTAAAACAAGACATCATTGACATCCTAAAAAAGTGCACAGTATTCAAGAAATACTCAAGCACCAAAGCACCACAACCTACAGTCAACCCAATACCTGACCCAGAACCATTTTAGATTTGAGGCCTGGACGTAGTATGATCTTTCCAAGAAGCTGAAGCAGGACAACACCTCTTAATTGTAGCCATTGACTTTGCAACGTACTGGCCAATCTGCTGGGCAACCAAGGACCACAAAGCAGAAACAATCAACTGCTTCATCAATAAGGCAACCATAGCTGGCTATGGAGCCCCAGATTACATCATCACTGATGGAGCCAAGGAACTGTCAAGACATGTAGTGAGCAACAACCTGAAAACAAAGAACATCAAACACTCCACAACCTCACCTTACAGGCCACAAGCCAACAGCAGAGTTGAACGCCTAAATGGCAGCCTCATCAGAACCTTGAGAAAATGATGGATGGCAAAGCCAGAGACACATGGCCGTTATATGTGAAGCATGCATTAATAGTATCTCGGTACACACCAATCAAGGGACAGACCACTCACCGTTGGAACTAAGATACAGATATAGACCAGAGATAGTCACCCGCAATAACCAACCATATGAGAAGATCCCCACAGGAAAACCTCCCACAGTAAAACAAGCACCAGCTCTACAACACATACGCCTCAAAGCTAAAATAGCAGAAACCAAAAGGCTCAAAGCACAAAAGATAACCTCTACAGAGGAACTACTCCCCATCAACTCTCCCGTCTGGGTCCTGGCTGGAAACAAGAAGAAGCTGGACTCAGTACACAGGGGACCAGGAAGAATCATCAAGTACAGACCAGACAGAAACACCTATCTAGGGAAATTCCAAGGTGCTAAAGACTCCATTGTCAAGAAATACCACAGAGCCTGCCTCCGCCTTAGCAAAGGTGAACACTCAACCTGACTGGTACCAGCTAGCAAACAACTCCAGGAACATCAGGCGGCAGCCGTCAAGACAAAGCCCCCTCCTGATGTACTAGAGTAACCCCTTAAGGGGGGTGTCAAGGAGCTGGATGTACGGGTATTCTGGCTGTTGCCAACATGCTTAACATCTAGCCATTGCCTGGTTTGGTGCTGATCCAATATCCAGTTCAACATTCTGGAAATGGCAACAAACCAATATCACATGCCTTGTCCAGGTATCCAGCAATTGGAATCCAACTCACACATAACTTCCCCCATCTTTGATCTGTCCTAAGTCTCCGCCACAGCGCAAGCTATACAAGTCTAAAATATTATCCAATAAATCTACTTCTTTCTTCTCTAAATCCATATTTGAAGCTTCCCCAGAAGTTGCTCCTCATCAAGATCCTGGGCTGCTGCTGTCAGTTACCTGATGATGCAGGCTCCAGCATGTGGGGGCCTTTCAGGCAAGACCTTGCTTTGAATCTGAAGGATCTCCTGATAAAGAACCTAGCCGTGGCATCCATGATACGCTGGGGTGCTCATCAGGTTGCCCTGTGATGGATCTGATGGCATGACCCCACCAACATGGTGAGACCTCAGACTTCCTTATAAGGAGCAAGGGCGATCAAGACAGAGCCCCGGGAAATAACCCATATACAGAATGATGCTGATCTATATCGGGATGGATGAAATATACACCAATCCCTTGGTGGCTCAACGGTGTTTCCCCCAAAGTCTAAGAACCCTCGGTTTCACAATAACCGGCATGTTGTTACAAATCCTTCTTCTGTCCCCGCTTGCCCAGCTGGCTTCCCCAGCTCAAAGTACGGAACTGTGACCAGCCCGGTTGCAGGAATTCGAAGGTCTATGATGGAATGGAGTTGGTTGGGATCGTTTGGATCTGGCTGCAAGCTTGAAAGATCCGGATTCGATATGTTACCCCGGGAAAGAAATTTTTGGAGCTGATGGTTAGCGAAGCGATATAGCTCTTCCGATTTCGGAAGGGGGATGGAGTAACTCTTGGGTGTATTCAGAAGCATATCTAATAGAGGATGGCGTAATCTCTAATAGTTAACCTGATGGCTGTAGCGTGGCGCAGTTGAGGGAGGGTAGTGGGAAATCGGAACAGGGATTGCCGCATTACCAGGAACAAATATTTGAGATACCGCCATTTCTCAGCAAAGATGATGCACTTCAAATATGTTACACTGAAGCCAAGTGATGATGGTACTTCACTGATGGTTTCTGGGCAGCTCCGCTTTAAAACGATATCTAATTTGAGTTTATATGGAATATGCTTGTCATGGCAGTGTGGGTTGATGGAATTATTTATTTTATGGGAAGTGGATAGAGATTGGTTTATATTAGACAATATCATTTTAAATAAAAAAATTGGCCAGTAAAGGGTATAAATCATTCGGGGGCAGCTGCAAATAGTTCCAGTGCTTTGTCGAACCCAAATGTTGTCTCTTGGGTGAGCCTTGGATTCGACTGTTTTAGGAATACGAAATATCTAAATGCCATAACAACCGGGACATCTGGCACATCCACGGCATAATCCAGCGGAAGCTGGAAGAATTAGAGTGGTAAGAGGAATGGCTTACTTTATCGTTTGCATCACGGATGTTCCAGTCAGCGCCCTTTTGTAGAAGAAACCATACTAGCTTGGGATTTCCTGCGGTAGCCGCCAAGTGAAGGGGAGTGCGGCCTCGGCTGTCGGTAAGATCGACGTCAGATGTCCACATGAGAAAGAACTCCAGGCTCGTAAAGTCACCGATGGTAACAGCACGGTGAAGGATTGTTGTATCACAGAAAGAGTTTTCCAGAGAGGCGCCTTGGAGAATCAGCTGTAGCATCAGTGGATAATCGGTGGTCTCCAAAGCCCCGTTTAACCTCAGTGATGCTTCTTGGGCATCCTGTATTTGGGGAGGGCAAAAAAGACGGGTCACATATTTGGCGGTGATCCAGTTTAGTTTGTCTTCGCGGGAAGAATTCGCTGTGATTTGTTTGACGCCTGCTTCGTTAAGGACGACGTCAACATCAATAGCATGTATCAGTTGATACTCCATGATACAGTTCACATGGCGATTTCCCAAAGCCAGCATAATCTACATTTTAGTTGTGTTGAATGAGCGTCTACCTCAACAAGGGAAGAGTCCCAATTATCCAGGGTTAGCGAGCGAATTTTAGAAATGTGGACGCCAAATGAACGATGTATGCCGGAACATTCAATACAAATCAGAGTGCCAAAGTTGATACATGCCCAGGTGGGAGAATCGGCCTTGCAGTCGGCGCAGCTGTCGTTCCCGGGAAGCGTACGCATATTTTCAAACGAACTAGCATCTTGCTTAGATGCCTGAGGATCAATATCGTAGGAATGGATCACGACTTACCCCGCGTGCGCAATCAAGCGTGCGGAAGTGGCTTCTGTTGAATTTGAGAGCATTTTCAATGGCTTTGTGAAGAGTCGAAATCCATAGTTTAACTCTTTCTTCGGTTTCAGCCTGCAGCAGGTACGTTCTGGAATTAGAGACGAGAAGAAAACAGAACCGCCGATCGGTATTGGCCTCTTTGACAGCACAAAGCTTCAGGTCAATGCTCCCAACCACATCAGACATCTAGCGATTAGTAATTGTCTTCGGCATCCTTACTTTGTCCCTGTTGTAGTAAAGCAGCGTATCATCCTCGATCTTGAAATAGTATCTAGTCCAGGATTCAAAGTATCGTTGGTCAGACTTGAGAAATAAATAGCCTGACTGAGAAGAGGTAAAAAGCCCTTCTGAAGATTCAACTTTGTGAAGAAGTAGATCCTGGAGATGACAAGCTTCCTCCCCATCCTTATTCATCAGTCCACGCATCTTAAATGCATCAGCTTGGTTCATATTGATTCTACCTTTTGCAGTCGATCTAAATTAAAGTCATTCAGCTAAACATTGGAACTCACGCACCTGTCAATTCTTTTAAGGCGGGGTCTGAGTCCTTAAGGATCTCGTATCCTTGGTGGTAGAAAGTCTGGAAGGCGTACATAAAAGAAAGCGTCTAAGGGTCAGAAAGGCGCTTTAGGCTCCTTGCTTACATTTTCAGACATTTCGATTTGGGTCGCCATCTGGAATTTCTTAAGTTCCTGAGCAAACTCTAAAGACTGGTCTCGAAACTCCTCCCGTTGTCGAAGATAATCATTGTGAGTCTATATTTGATTTAATTTGAGAAGGGCTAGAGACGATACTTCTTCAAGGACCAAGTCATTTTTCCTTCTTATTCATATATTTTCCAATCATTACATCGTGTTCATCGCTAGCCTTGTCAAACTTCTTTTTAATTTCCTGGTCCGTGTTAAAAGATTAAGCATGTACGGTTACTCTTATTTTTGGAATTCCTTCTTTGAGAGTAGTTTCGAGGGGGGCAAGGAGTATGTCACCGATATGCAGATGGAGCATGTTTCTCGACCTCTCGATATCTTTAAGTCCGGAAGCCACTCTGCTACTTGCTTGCACTGATATACTCATTAATCCTCATGAACGGGCTTGGAAACTCTAATCATTTAGACTTTACCTAGTACGTCAGGGGATTTTCTACCGCTGGAGCCAAAAGCATCCCCCTTTTCCTTTGGGGATAGAAAAGCTGGGGAAGCCTCTAATATCTGGGATAAGGCCTCCATCTTCCTTCCGTACACTTTTAAACATTAGCTTCTGTCAAGCATTTCGAGTAATGGCTGATCCAGTCAAAAGTAGTTTGTTTAAGATTTTATGGTATTAAAAGAAACTAGATATGGTGAAGTTTTTTCGGAGTGGAAATTCTCTCTTTAGATGAACATGGTTTTTAAAACGAAGCCAAAGCCGTTGATTTTATAATTGATAAAAGCTAACCGAAGCATTCCCAACAAAAACAGAAGTGAAAAAAGATAAACCTAGCAATGCTATGAAGACTCGTTTGATTTCAGGGAAGCTACTAATTCTATCTTGTAGGGGTTATTGTAACAATAAGATCTTACATTGAGATAGATCATTACACTCCTTCAAACAGCGGATGAGTGCTTTAAGGTAAGCATCTCAGTTGGTTTAGATCTTGATCGTATTCAGCCAGCTGGGCACGATATAAAGGGGTATCGTTTATACACTCCTGCAGGTCGATTGTCGAAAGTAGCATCTTGAAGTTGGCCATATACACGGAACTGCTTATTTTAAATGACTATTGGGAGCTGGGTTTAGCGGCATGGGTAGTAGTCCCTCAAATCCAAAGCCACCCGAATTACTTGTGTTCAGAATGATACCGAATTTTAAATCGAGAGAGTTGTCCCATAAGTGCCACTAACCCCAACCTTCAGCATTACTTGACGTAGTAGTGGACCCTCTTGGTCAGCATTGCGGAAATTCAACCCTTTCTCTACAGATTTCCTTGCCAGCAACATCAATCCTCATTGAGCCAATGGGCATGGCGAGAAAAAACAAATCCAGATCTCTTTAGACAACTGCCACTTTATGGAAACCAAAAATAGCTCCACATTGTTGTAGTGTTGAGAAAAGAGTTAACCCATTAACCTGTATAAAAGTGAGCCTGTCTGATTGTTATATCAGCTTGAGTGCACTCGAGGTGTGACTAATTAAATCGAATTGATTTTCCATATTACTTTATATTTAAAGGCAATGACCAAGCCAACAGCTTGAATTCCTCATCCTTACACACAATCCTTTACATACATCTTCATGAAAACGCCGTCTTTGAACACTAATAAAAACATTCTTCCGTTTAAAAAGATCTTAGACAGCATGAAGGTTAAAATCCGGTGGAGCGTGGCCTGAATTACATAGAACGGGAATAAGGCTACTCAGAACTTAATAGATTTATATTTAACTGCTCGATTTATGGGAAGTGGTTCAACCCTTGCAACCAATGCAAAGAGGTTTATCTACATAGCTTATCCAACTCCAGAACGTGTGGATTGATATTTACAGAGGAGAAACCAATCGTTCAACATACTTCTATATGATTGGGTGGCTAAACGCTTTGCTGAGGATTGAATTGGCCGAAAAAAGAGCCTGACCGATTTAAAAAATTGGTTCAAATACATGTATAAATATCAGTTTAAGTAAAGGATGGTCAGCTTTCACATTTCGAACTTATTTTCAAGCGAGATGATAGGATATTCCACTCAGATGCATCACCTGATCCAAATGCTGCATATTGCTTCAGAGTCAACCCTGCTTGCCACAGCTTATTCTAATAAAGATGCTAGTGGAGTAAGCTGGCAATAATGATATTAAGTCTCATTAAAATGGGTTCCACACAATTTAGAGCGCCTGCTGAATAGCTTTTCAGATAATCCCAATCAAAATATCACTAAACATGCTGGCTCTAGCTGCTCCAGATGCTGAGATACAGAGTGAAGTACTGGAGTTGGGCTCAAGCTATTATCAAAGGCCTAGACTCAATTTGATCTATCCAAACTCACTCAAAGTATACACCAAAAACCTAAAATCGTCACATAGTAGTTTTCAATGCTTCAGCATTAAACAAAATCAACTCAGATGCAAATAGGGTTAAAGGTCAATGGATCTATATCGATCAACAGCAGATCCAGGTTCACTTCTATTCTGTTGGCATCCAAATTGAATTTGCTTGGCATCACAGCTTTAAGAACCACAATATCTCTGTGGATACTAAGCTGGCCTTGATGCACAATGGCTTATTTAAAGCTACAGATCAGCTCTATGCTTTGAAAAGTTTTATAAGTTCAAATATCATCATTTTTAAAAAGTATTATTGTCATTTTACTAAACTTAATAGTAATCTTGGCTTATTTGGCCATTTAATTCCACGTTTAAGGTTGGAATACAGCAGCTTTAGAACCTGTCGGGATAAAAACTTACCTCAGCTTAAAATAAACCCAGCTCAGCCCAGAGAAAGATACAACCCCTTGTAAAAGTACAAGCTCCTTTGATAACCAGATGGGTGTTAACGAGCAAAAGCATCCAGGCCCACCTCACAGCATCCTTGATTCTCTTTCTTAGGAAACCATTTCCTAAGAGAATAAACAATCAAGGAGTAAAGGTGGTCCTAGCTGTTGTGAATCCTGATATTCATGCATTATTGATTTTGTCTTTAGCAGAGTCACATTTTGTATGTGAAATCTTTCAGTTCCCTTTCTCATCTCAAAATGGGATTCACTCCAAATCAGGTGAAGGACTTGTTTAAATTCCAACTGATGGCATGAATGGTCCTTGACCCGCTTATAAGAGTGGCCAGTGATCTATCTGACCTTCTACTGTTTTGCGGTAAGCATTTGCCACATAAGAATCATTTAGAATAATCAAATAAAGCTAAGATATATTTACACTCTTTATTTGTGTTTGTCCTTGTACTTTGTTGCCATCTCCCTAGTCGTACATAGAGGAGGTTTCTGGTAACTATAATTCCCAGGGCCTCAAAGTAAATCCCTTATTCATCCCTGAAGACTAACCTCTGGCTTAGTACAAACCCAATCCTACCGTTGGGATTTCCTGTTGTGTCCCTTGGCTGTGCCTGAGTACATGACACTGACATGAAATCCAGATATTGCATCAGGATCAAACACTGCCGTAAATTGGATAGCATGTTAGAATGGCCAAGACTGTCAATGGATTTCATCCTGATGTCAAGCCTATTCAAGATGCGCGCTCAAATCTGTTAGATCCAACAGATATTTTGGTTTGATTGTAACTTGGATGTAAATATGCTCTGGTTGCCCTATTACATCCAATTAGATCAGGTTTGGGAACTACTAATCATTGCTGTAACATGCAGCTGCAACTGCAGTCCACTTCTGGTGTAATGTGCATCCATCTTTCTCTGTTGGATTGTCCATATCAACCTGATTAGGCAGGAACACAGATGCAAGAGCCTGGTGGGTTCCTGAAGATTATGTGATATTCCTACTGATGGTGCAGGTGTTAATAGCACCTCTGCAGCCATTGTGCAGCAGTCATAGTATACACATTTCCTTCTTTGATGTATATTATATGCTTCCCAGAAATAGTATACCTGGCAGTGATAGCAGGGGTAGGCTATCCAGTAACAGCACCACTGTTGGCTGGAAATGAAACTCTACCAAGGTATTTGCTAGCCAACTGTCAGGAATATTCCTGACATAAACCTAATACTGACTGAGAGGAAAACTTGGGGAAAAATAGCTGAAGCCCCAATTTTAGAGGCAAAATTTGATAGGGATTTCCCCCTATTAGGGAAAATTAAAATTAAAATTAAAATTGAAGGGAAATCAGAACTTGGTGGGTGACAAACTAATTTATCATCCGGGCAGGTGCCCGCCGCTACCACGCAGACGCCCGCCACGCCTGCCAGCACCCAGCCAGCCACCCGCCTGCCAGCCTCCCGCCACCCAGCCAGGCACCTGCAAGCCCCCCGTCAGTCCCCCACCCGCTCACTCGCCTTCTGCCAGCCTCCCAGCCCAGGCCCTGCCGCCCACCCGCTTGCCCGCCCAGCTGCTAGCCCACCCACTTGCTCCCCGGGCCCCAGCCGGGTGCCTGCCACCCACCCAGGTCCCAGGGCCCACCCTGCACCCAATCAAAAATTCCCTGGGCTACAGCCAATCAAAAAATTCCCTGGCAACAGGGGACAATTCAGAAGAAAAGGTTCCCTCTCCAGAAGAGGGCAAAAACAAAATTCCAGATTCTAAAAATAAGCATGCCACCAACCAATCAGGTGCTAATTCACTGGCAACATGGACAAGGCCAAATCCTATCCAAAACAATATTCTTGGCACCAAAATAACTTCTGACAAGGAGTTGACTTACAATCTTCACCTAGCACCAGGGCAACAAGGAACTATTGGTTTATCTCAAGAATTTCCCAACCAGCCACAGATAACAGGTGAACAGGAGTTTGACCATCTTCATAAGTTCCAATTACTAGCCATATCTTCCAAACTTCTGGGATCTCCCATCCCCTGTTTTTCCTCCCAATTGCAAATCTTTGCACAAGGGGGAGGACTGTAAATAAAGGATCCCACCTCAGTAATAGCTTTTGCTATTATTGAGATTACTACCCTCAATAAAGTGAAATTCAACTTACAACTAAAAGTTAAATCATCAATCAGCCCCTGCCAACCCTCCAATCCAAGGAAGATGAACCACCTCATCTTCACAGCTGTGCTCACAGCTTGCCTTGGGATTGGAGGCTACCAACAAGGTCCAGAGTTCTTTGGGCCCTCCCCTGATGGACTAGGTCATGATCCCCATTACAACCCTGGTCAACTGAACTCATCTCAGACTGAATCCTGGCCTCCCCTGGTGTCTCCACATTCTACCCTCTCTATTGCAATGTACACGTCCATGTATTACATCTTAACCTACTTTGCCAGGAGCTTTGGGAGATACAACGTACATGCAAAGGTTTTCTGCTAGCTAATGACTGTGTATCCTATTGTGACCGCCTTGACGGGGTTCCAGTTCACCAACCTGCTGCCCTACATCTTGCAAGTGGTACCTACTGTAACTGGGTATTACACAACTGAGCCCAATTCCCATCCCTCTTAGCTTCCAGAGGTGCAGCCCAGAAACCATGGCAAGGTTGTGGCTGTTTTGCATGAGTTGATATCAAGCTTCAGAACAACTGTATTTCAGCCCAGGTTTTTCCCTTACATTTGCTAACAAAGGTTATTTTTTGCCAGGTCAGCCACACAGCGTAAAAGTGCCAATATCTCCCCTTTTAGCATATCCCATATTACATAACAAACCTGGACCCTTAATGTCAGGATACCAGGTGTTTTGCACTGAGATATTGGGGGTGAAAGAGAAGATGTAGATACAGGCATGTTTACCAGATGATGGGACCTAACTTTATCAGATATGATAGGGTCTTTCTAGCCAAAATCCATGGTCCAATCACAGACAAGAAAGAGTCAATCAATCTTGTGAGTGCCAGGTAGAGCACTTCAAGAAATTGAATACTCTGGCCAGTAGAGCCAGAAGAGGATGGGGGCGCAACATTGGGTTTGAGAGTTGGTGGGGGTTCCATTAGGACCAGGGAGGCAGAAGGGTCACTGTAATTCTTGTTGAGTATGAGGGGATACACTGTAATGTCCTTGTCATAGTGATCTATGTGGTATAGATCTTTGTGAGCTTCTGGTCTGGTGTGCCACAGTGAGTCTTCCAAGGTCCATGGTTCTTGGTTTGGGTTGGGAGGATACCCAGTAAAATGCATAGGGCCAAAGAGAGCGTTAGGCAGGCGGTAGTAATCATGTTTCTAGGCCTCCTGCTGTGGCGTGGCACTCTACTGTCAGGATTAACCTTAAACCTGCTACTATGAAGCCTTTATTGTAAGCATTTTTTAATCCTATTTCCTTTTCCCAACAATTCCAACAATTTTCTTTATGATCTTTACATTCCCTTGTCTTTTCTGGTCTGAATTAACCTAAATTTAATGTTAATATCCTTTTTCAAAGCCTACCTTTACACTGAACAATTTTTGAACCTGGAATCTAAGTGCAAAAGTTAGTTAAAGCAGCTCCAAACTGTCTATCTTTTACCTTTACACTTGAACACATAAGCAGCCTTTGGACTATGTTTTCCTTACCTTCCACCTGCTTTTGCTCTTAATTAAGTTATCAAAACGTTGAATTGCCAATCACACTGTCTCACCTTTACTTTGAG